>OZJO01021750.1:0-58675 GCA_900406225.1 Acrobeloides nanus
GACCAAAAATCGTGAAATTCGCATAATAACACATACTAACATGATAAAAATGTCTATAAATTTTTTTTCTACATAATCAAAAATCGACCGCGGTGAGCCATTCTATCATATTTTTGAACTTATAAAAGGAAAAAAAATTTCTGTTTTTTTTTGAACTCATATTTAACGCATCCCCCCTGGGGATGCGTATGTTTGTTTTCTTTTTGGGGGTTCCTACACATTTTTTAGCGCTTTTTTGGCTATAATTTTTTCCAGACGAAGGCTAGAAAATTTTTTTCACTTGAGAATTTTTTTCAGGCCATGAGCGTTCTATTGCTAGGCCGCTTGTAGGGTGTCCCACTAAAGACCATAGAAAAAGGCCACAAAACGAATAAAAATGAGTGCGAAATTTTTGGTGATTCTTCTCTCAGACAAATTTACAAAAATCTACACATATTTTTTTTTACTTTTTTTTTTTTAATATGCTCAGAAAAATGGCCTTAAGAAGATGACGTGGAGCTTTTTTTTCTAAAAAATCATTTTGGGGGTCAAAAAATCGATTTTTGATAAAAATGCCCTATTTTCCATTGAAATTCGCATAAATTCGCATAAAAACGGCCACAACTTTTTTTCTACACATATTAAAATCGACCGCAAGGTGTCATTTCACCGCCAAATTTTATGGGGAACAACTTTGTAGAACATCACTTTCCCCGGAAAAATCATTTTGGGGGTCAAAAAGTCGATTTTTGACCAAAAATCGTGAAATTCGCATAATAACACATACTAACATGATAAAAATGTCTATAAATTTTTTTTCTACATAATCAAAAATCGACCGCGGTGAGCCATTCTATCATATTTTTGAACTTATAAAAGGAAAAAAAATTTCTGTTTTTTTTTGAACTCATATTTAACGCATCCCCCCTGGGGATGCGTATGTTTGTTTTCTTTTTGGGGGTTCCTACACATTTTTTAGCGCTTTTTTGGCTATAATTTTTTCCAGACGAAGGCTAGAAAATTTTTTTCACTTGAGAATTTTTTTCAGGCCATGAGCGTTCTATTGATTTTTCTAAGTTATAATCGTGTAGTGAAACACTAAAATTTGTTTTCGTCTCTGTTTAATGTTATAATTTTTTTAATTAAATATATTATGATTTCTGTTTATAATTCCTGAAAATAAGTCAGGAACGAGTGGTAAACACTGTATGTACGATTTATACAAGCCTATAAAGTGATCTTGGTTGTTGCTCATGTGTTTTATTAAAAAAATCGAATTTTTAGTTCATCACCGATTCTATATGGACCAAACTTATTTTAATTTCCTTAACTTCCATCCTGCCGGGCGTAAAATCTTAACCTTTAAACTTCCTTTTTTAATTTACTTAAAAATATCTTTAACTTATTTTTAAAATTTTTTTGTCTAAATGCTTGAAAATAAACAAAAAAATCATCGATTCGGGTAAAAAATTTTTTAATAAAATCTCATTTAAGTGACGATTTCAGTTAAAAAAAGTAATTTTTTTGTCATATTTGTTGAATAAATGGAAAATTTTGTGAAAAAATAAAATTTTTTTTATTTCGGATGAAAAATAATGATTGGGACCATTTACATAACCAGAATTTTCGTTAGGGTGCATATTACTTTAGTCCCTCAAGGTGGTTTTTTTCGCGATTTTTTTCCAAAAATTGCATTAGTCCCCAAAGTGGTTTTATTTAAAAGCTGCAGGTATACAGGTAAAAAGTTTTTGTAAGATCTTGTTTATAAACTGAAAATTTTCAGAAAATAATTAAGGTAAATTTTATGACTTTTTTTTGAAAAATGGAAATTGTTATGAAATCTTTTTGTCAAAAATAAACCTTGCATGGAAAAAATTGTTTAATAAATGCTTGTTTTTTTCTAAATTGCCCTGAGTATGAAATTTGTCGAATAAGATATATCTTGCTCAAAATTGTCATATTTATTCCAGACAACAAGCGTTAAGTAATAAGAAAATCCTTCAAGTGTCTAAAAACTATGTATACTCTCAATAACTTAAAATCTTCAGCAATGGAGAAATTATTATAATACTAAAAACCGTATTATTTCATAACGCTGGTAAAATCTGTTAAAAAATAAAAAAACTGCTTCGCAGTTTTAGGAAACAAATGAAATATTTAATGGGCAAAACAGTGTAAGGAAACAAGATGTTTGTTTTATTTTTGGACGTTCAATTTATTCAAAAATTTATGAAACATTTGAAATAAGAGTTCAAAAATCTAGGAAACACTTGAAATAATTTTTTGTAATCCTATGAAACGACTGAAATAAATTTTTTTTAATTACTGATTTGTTTATTTATATATGTTTTTTGTTTTAGTTTAGATATCAAGCTTCATAAGCAAAACAAACGCCGCGTTTCTTTGCGCTGCCTCCTCTTCATTTCTCCTTTTTTGACACTCGAAATTAATATGAGATTTATATCCCGAAATCAAGTTTTCGAATTTGGTACGGATCTCGCCCGAAGGTTTAGATCCGATAGAACACATTAGATGAAACTCAAGCATAACAGAACTTAGATACTCGTAAATAAGAGCGGCGAGAGGCGCTCGGTTCCGTTTATTAATTGAAAATTTTTCACTATGATGATATCAAATTTGTATTCGTGATTTAATGAACAGCTAAGATAATCAATTTTTGTGAAAAATTTCTGTTATGAACAAAATTCTTATTCTTATATACAGAATTAATGAGGACCACGTTATTAATTCACCCTTATAAACGATTAATAATGGTAGTTTTAAGGCAGCGCAAAGAAACGCGGCGTTTGTTTTGCTTATGAAGCTTCATATCTAAACTAAAACAAAAAACATATATAAATAAACAAATCAGTAATTAAAAAAAATTTATTTCAGTCGTTTCATAGGATTACAAAAAATTATTTCAAGTGTTTCCTAGATTTTTGAACTCTTATTTCAAATGTTTCATAAATTTTTGAATGAATTGAACGTCCAAAAACAAAACAAACATCTTGTTTCCTTACACTGTTTTGCCCATTGGATATGTTATTTGGTTTTAAATTGAAAAAATTGCTAATGGTTTTTCGAAAAAATTGAAAAACATTCGAAAAAGAGTTTACTAGAAAAGTCTGCATTAGTAAAAATAAACATATTTATTTATTACATACAAACTGATGCATAGGCTTAATGGAAAAAAATCAACAAAAAATTTAAATCAAATTATTATTAAAAATTTATAAATTTAAACAAAAAAAATTTGATTTAAATTTTTGTTGTTGGTTTTTTTTATTGTTATACCCGCTATATTATCTTTATGTTTTTGGCAGCATCCATACCAACAACATCCTTTTTCTATTGGACAGCTAAAAATATTCAAAAAATAATCTTGTTTAAAAATACAATTAGCTCAATCTTTCTTATTTTTAGTTGATAAGATATTAGATAGAAATCTCTAAAAACGTACGTCAAAGTAACGGTTTTATCTTTCTCATGTTTTGCTTCATAAATGCATGGAACAGAAGACGATTGTCGGGCTAAAATTAATTATGAGACACTTTCTTGAATATTCGAAGGTATCTGGGGCCTATTTTAATTGTTGCAAAGTGAAAAGTGTAAAGTGCGGAATGACAAGTGCAAAGTGAAAAGTTTTTCATTTTACACTTTTTTCAAGTGATTTTTTAAAAACTTTACACTTTTCACTTTACATTTGATAAGAATTTTGTAAAGCCATCGATCGGCTTTACACTCTAAAATTGCAATGTTATGAAAAGACTAAGATGACGATATTTGGCTTAGAAATATTTTTCTATATTATTTAGAATACAATTTATTGAATAAATTCATAAATAAAAACTTTTTTATCGACTTTTTGCACAGAGTTTCTAAAAAAATTCGGAAGCATAATGTCCAGAAGCATAAAATCTTAAAGCAACACAAAGTTTCTGTCTCGCATTCAAAGCATGATTTGCTGGATAAGTTGGCCGAAGATCATCTTGTAGCAACTCCAATAATTCATCAAAAACTGCGATTGGTAGCCGATATCTTTCACGGAAAAGTTTAGGATCTTCTCGATATTTTTGTCTTTCCTTCAAAACAGGCAGTCTTGGTGGCCTTTCTTCATCCGAATCCGATACCGCATTTTGGTCGTCATTTGAATCGGAAAACAGCATTTTTTCTTAAAATGAATGGACAAAAAATGTTGAAAAAATGTTTCTTCGATTTTTTGTCAAAAAAATCATAAAAGTGCAATCTTTTAGAAACACTGTACAAAAAGTCGATAAAAAAGTTTTTATTTGTAAATTTATTCAATAAATTGTTTTCTAAATAATATAGAAAAATATTTCTAAGCCCAATATTGTCATCTTCGTCTTTTCATAACAATGCATGTTTAGAGTGTAAAGCCGATCGATGGCTTGACAAAATTCTTATCAAATGTAAAATGAAAAGTGTAAAGTTTTTAAAAAATCACTTGAAAAAAGTGTAAAGTAAAAAGTTTTTCACTTTACACTTTTCACTCGCACTTTACGCTTTAAACTTTGAACAATTAAAATAATTGTTCTCCCAAATGGTCGTAAAATGCGCCCCCTTTAAACTTAATAAATTCAATTTGGAGCCCGCTCGAACGCTTGAGTTATATGAGACCTTCGAATGATCAAGAAAGTGTCTTTTAAAATGTATTCGTTAAATTTGATCTAGAGTACCGTTATCTTAAAATATGTTCACAAAAAGTATTACATTACCTTCACGGATAGAACGAATAAACTTCCTTAACGATCGAGGGTTCAAATCGGAATCTTTATTAAATTTACCGATGTTCTTGGAATTGATAGTATCTACTGATCCTTTTTCTATAATTCTATTTTTTAAACGTTTTGTAAAAAAAACTACGTTGGAAGAGTTGATGTTCTTGCATTCGACACAAATTACGAGGCAAACTATAATATGTAATAAATGCATCTTTTGATACATACTTAAGAAGATAATAGTAATAGATTGGAAAATTATATGACCTATAGTATGGTAATGATATAAAATGGTTTATATATATTTCCATTTTATAGGAAGTATGCACAGTTTATAAATGAGGAAGTATGCAATCGTATAAACAATTAGAAAATGTGGAATTATGTACAAAAAATCAAATAATTTGCACTTGTTTTTTCAGCTTGCTAGTCAATTTAAACAAAAATTTAGTTGCAATATCTGGGCTAAAAACGGCTTTTGCAATAGCAACTTCTATACTCAAAAACAAAAACGAGATAATTGTTCAAAAACATGCAATTTGTGCTATTGGGTAACATAATATCAATAATTTTCTTATTTATGTTATTTTGATGGTAAATAAATTTTAAATAAGGGATACCATAATTGTCAATTCATTTGTTTAAAGATGTCTGCACAACATCACTACTTCCTCGTCATTTTGTTATTAAAAAATTCACATCTATTTTTGTGTACACAGATTTAACTATACCCGTTTATACAGCTTTACAATGACAAAAATAGATAATTTAAGCAATCATGTTTAAGTTTTATTTCATAAAAATATCTGACATGATTTTATTGTTTAAAATTTTTATAATAAAGACTTTGTTTTATATCATTTTTGTTAATGAAGAATTTCTTATATTCAAGTGCCTAAAATATGCCATTTTATTATCAACGATAAAAGATTGATTGAAGATTGGCCTTGGATAGTATCGGATATACAAATGGACAAAAAATTTGCACCGGCTTTATAATAGCGTCAAAAATTTGTCTTAACTGCTGCCCATTTTTATATTATTAGCATATTAAAAAGGCGTCAAGAAGATGTTCATTTTTCTATTCATGTAGGAACATTTTATGCCAATGAAGGTGAAGTGAATAGGGTAAAAAGAATAACAATGTTTGATAAATCTTATTCCGAAATTATACCCAATGAAATAGCTGTTTTAGAAGTAAAAAGTGCAGCTCGGTATCGGAGAGTGCTGCAGGATTTCCCTATTGCAGCTCGATATCGAGAGGACGTAGGCTCTCCGAGTAATGCCAGTAGCGGAGAGAGCCGCAGGCGCTCACAAGTGCAGCTCGGTAATGTAGAGCGTCATTGGATCTTCCAAGTTGCAGATCGGTAATGTACCGGACGGGCCAAAAGTTCTTGGCCACTTTTCAAGCAAATTTGCTTGAAAAGTGGCCAAGAACTTTTTGCCCACCCGGTAGAGCGCTATAGGCACTCCCAAGTGAAGCTCAATAGCGGAGAGCACCGCAGGCGCGTTGGTCTAGGAACATACTTTACTTTTTTTGAAAAAAAATAGCGCTTAGGCGCGTTGGTCTAGGAACTTATTATTAAAGAGTGAAAATTTTTTGACCAAACATGAGGCAATGGCTACGAATATTTATTCATCATTTCTAGTTTATCATTACTTACTAATGATGAAAAAATCATGTCATCTAAGAGATCCAAGCCTCTTACGAAAAGTTATTTAACATTTACTGTTTGTCCTATTTTATGATTTAAAATTACAAACGATTGTCTTAGAGATGATTTATGACGTAATTTACTCCCTGGCTTTTCCGATAGAAATGTGAACGGTCTTTGTTTACCTACCCCAATTTGTTTGCTAAAAAGTTTTTTTAAATAAGAGAATTAGCTCGGCTATTGATCAACAGTTCGGTCAACGATTTTATTTACTTCAAGTCCATTCTTTTTTCGTGTAACTAGATTATATATAGTTTTCTTTGGCGTTTTGTACTTTTAAAAAACTTATGTTTGCAACTTTTAACTTATATTTTTACACTGTTAAATATAATTTTTTTAAATTTAGACTGTAAATAAAATATTAGGGTGGCTAATAAGTTCCGAAACATTTTAAAAATGAAAAATTGCTTTTATCATATCTCCAAAAGGAAAAAGTTTCTCGAGCTAATTTCATATAGACATTCGTTTGACATAATAGGAAATTTTGGAGCTACTACGCCTGGGGGCGCACTTAAAGGACCACAGACAACGGCAAAGGAAAGTATGCCAAAGCTTTTATGTATTCTATTCGACGTATTTTTCACGGTTTTTTCAGAATAAGTTTTCGAATGAGCAGAATCAATTTGTGCAGTCGGATTTTTTGGTACGACATCTGGATTTTGATCTATTACTCAATACTTCTTATGTATAATTCGCAAATTTAAGCAAAGTATACCAAAGTTTTCATATATCGATTCGGCCTCTATTCTATGAATTTTTACACGGTTTTTTTTCAGAATAGGGTTTTCGGATAAGCAGAATCACATGGTGAATTTGGTTTCGAAAATTTTTATATGTTTCAAAAAATCAAATTTTATTCAAGACGTATAAAAAGAAATTATTAGGACATTCAATTGAGCCATCGGGATGGAAACTCGATTTTGATGAATTTTTAAAATGTGGAAGCAATAAAAAAAACAACCTATATATTGAAGTGTTTTTGATTTATAAACTTTTTTAGGATTAATAGGACTTCTAGAACCGGATTTTTATATGTGGAAGGCGGGATCAAAAGACTCGTTCAAACTTATTGTGCACCTAAGAATATGTCTTTTTGCAGTTTTTGCTATTTTTTTTTCTAATTTTATTGACGATTTTTCTATTTAATGAATATAATGATGCAAAAAATAATGAATGCAAAAAGTTTGGTGGTACATGTATAGAAAAAACTCAATGTAGTGGTGATGACGTATATATTATCCCGCATACTTGTCCTCAAAATACTCACATTAATAAGTAAGATTTTTATTAACCCGTTTTTGCCGGTATGTCCCGTTTGGGATCGGCTCTTTTCGTGTCCATAACTCATCGAGTTTAAGACACGGTCTTTGTAAGGATCACCGGGCCGGCGAGTCAAGGGTCAAGGATTTTTTGTTTCCAATAAAATCGATAGGATATTGGTCCCTGATCACGAAATAGAGAGAAAATTTTTTGAAACACCACCCCTGTGAAACTGGGGGATGGAGGTGTCAAAAAATCAACTTTTCAGAATCGACTCTGATTCAAATAAAACCGATGCCAATCGATTCCTCGACTCCGATTTGTGAATAAAAGTGCCAAAAACGACGGTCAGCGACCTTATGATTGCATTTTTATACTCGGAAAACCAATTTTTGACCTTAAAAATTTCACAAAAAATGTTCTATCTCCTAAACTATAAGGTAGTGTTCTCTAATTTTTTTGCACAAGCATAGATCTAAGCGAGCCTGATACGTAGAAAGCAAAAGCAAAAAATTTTGATAACCTCCACGGGTACTTTTTTTGACATAAACATAGCCAGTGTGGATATTGCCAAAACATCCCTAAGACAAATTTTCATCGGTAAATAACGACGGCAATCGATTCCTCGACCTCACTTTACTACAGAAAAGTGCTGCCCGTTTTTAATTCAAGAAGTCTTAGAGGTAGGCAAAAAACGGTTTTTGACATATTTACCCATGTTATTGGTCCTAAATTTTCTTAAGAATTTGCTCCAAATTTTGCTAGAATAGTAAAAATCATCATTATTTAGGGATGTTTTGGCAAAATCCACATTGGATACCCCTATGTTTATGTCAAAGAAGTACTCGTGGCGGTTCTCAAAATTTTTTGCAATTTACGTAAAAGCATGTAAATTTACTTAAAATATATAAGCTGGAAGATCAATGAAAATCAACATTTCTAACGAAAAAATGACTATCACTACTATTTTTAGGCATGACAAAAATTTCCAACCGTTTTTAAAATAATCCGAAATAATTTTGAAAAAATCGATATTTTGATACTGTAGTTCCAATTATTTCGTTGAATAGAATTTACATATTTTACGTAAATTTACAACTGCACAACACTATTTGTGATGCGTAAATTTGTTTAAATTTCTAATGTTTCATGAATTTCATATGTTTCATAGATTTGAAGCAGACACAAGGTACTCATTTTTTCCTTTTTAGAAATTTTTCCTGTAATAATTTCAATAAATTCCGGTAGCTCAAAAAAAGTCGAAATCCAACAATTTTAGATGCTGCTTCAATTTTACAAAACTTATTATTGAAGATCGAAAAAAGATCGAAAACGGATGTGGTTGTAATCCAAGCGAAAGTAATTCAAATACCAGTTTGTGTAGAAATCCACTCATGCCGGGTACAAAAAGGTTCGTAAATTTAATAATTTTTTGTATTATTTTAAAATTTCAGACTTGAAAAATACTTCGAATCAAAATTTACTGTAAGAGCTGAATCATTTTATGGTTGTCATAGGGAATATATAGAAAAAATATATCTACCGCTCTGGGATCTCTTTCCCTATAGAGAAGGAAGAGCGGTAGATATCTATGTAAGCGGACAATTGGGTTATTATGTAAGTTTTTTTGGTTACTAGACGTTTCGGAAGTATAGTCTTTCAGAAGTAGACGCTTCGAAAGTAGTTATTTTGGAAGTATAGTCTTTCGGAAGTAAAGTCTGTTTGTCCATCTTGCATGTTCCCGTTCACTTCTATATCGCTATTGTGTTCTGGCTCTAATAAAGTTTCCATTTCTTCATCAGCAATTAAATCTCCATCTTCGATTTCACGATTTTCATCCACTAATCCTTGATCCATCACAAAAAAATCATTCCAAAGTTCGAGTTCTTCCTCATCCATTGTTCTATATCTAAATATAGAAATAGAAAAAAATGTTCGATTAGGCTACACGTTAAACGTTGCGAGAAGCATCTTGTTACGTTAAACGAGGCGTTACACGGCCCTTATTTAACGTTTCTCTCAATTAAATTTGAGGGACAATTCGCGAGAAAAATCTCGTGGGAAAACGTTGCGAGATGTGTATTGAAACAATTCTTGCAATTCAAACATCATCTTCGAGTTGAAACGACGCTTAACTTGCAGCCTCAAGGTTATCCTTAAATTATGTTTGCTAAGAAGGGGGGGGGGGTATGAAAAAATCTAACGGTTCCTAATAGGGAGAGGAGGTAGGCCGAAATCTAACGTTTGCATATATATGGAGAAAAGTCTTGATTTTTATTGAAAAATTCAAAAATCGAAAAAAACAAAGTAATTTAAGACAGCTTCTTAATCGTTTCGATAAACAATTCATTTCTGAAAAGCTATACTCGAAACTTTTACTTTCGAAAAGCTATACTATTGTCACTTCCGAGACGCCTAGTAACCACTTTTTTTATAGATATCATTTGATAAAAATAAAATAAAATTTTGGTTTAAAAAAACGGTATTTTTGGCTTTTTAAACTGAAGTAAACTTGTCTAGTGAGTTTTAATTATGCAGTTTAGATTTTCAATTATACCACAAGTATTGCTTGTAATTCTGGCATTCAAGAAGTTACTTACTTCAACAGTAAGTCTGGAAATTTTACTTATGGTCTTATATGGCAAAATGACACCGGCGAATCTCCATTAAAAATAGAACATGATTTTCCAAAATTTTGGGAAAATTACGCCGATCACATAACTATTATATTAAATAATTGTGGTGGTGAAAAATGGGGCTTTAATCTGTGATAAATAATTTTGTTTCATATAGTTTAAGTCTTATATAAATGAAATAAAATAAATCAACAGAGACATGTGCAAACCTCCCCGAAATTTTTGACTTTTTGCAGGCGAAAAATTTACCTTGGTCCAACTTATGTTTTTTTCATAAATTCTACAAAATTTTGGGAAAAAACATAAGGGTCGCCACAAGCTATCGTGCTACTACAAGCAACGTCACAAGATATCGTACGAAGTCATCGTACGAGTGTAAAATACACTCGTACGACGGACGAATGGCCACAAGCTATCGTACGAATTTCGTACGATGCCATCGTACTGCGTCATACGACAGCTTGTGGCGATTTCGTCGTACTTTTACGTTAATTTTACGATCGTACGATGACTTCGTACGATAGCTTGTGCCGTGCTTGTGGCGACCCTAAGGGGAACCAAGGTGATTTTTTTTCATAAATCACTTTAGTCCCCCTTTTGTTTATTCACGAAAATTTTTTTTTGAAAAACACTTTTTTAAGTTAGAAATGCTTTAAAAAATTACGATTTTTGTTGAAAAAATAGGAATCTTTTGCGTCTCGTCCTCAGCCCGAGGGCAAAGCTCATTTGGGCCTGCAGGTTGCGGGCGACCCCTCCCCCCGAAATTCGGAGGGGGAGGGGTTATACACGTGTGAAACGATGGTGCACTGCAGGCTCCATTGAAAATAATAACTTTTTCAAAATTAATTCAAATCATTTATTAAAAAGATTAAAATAATCAAACATAATAATAATCAAATGTAACATTTTTTAAAACTACAGCAAATTTATAATTGACGGTCATCCGTCTTATATCTTGATCTATATATTATGAATTTGGGATATTCCGGCAGCATCCATACGAACAACATCCTCCTTTTTCTATTGAACAGCTAAAAATATTCAAAAAATAATCTTGTTTAAAAATACAATTAGCTAATATCTTTCTTATTTTTAGTCGATAAGATATTAGATAGAAATCCCTACGTCAAAGTAACGGTTTTATCTTTCTCATGCTTTGCTTCATACATGCATTGAAGTTGTCGGCCTAAAATTAATTAAGAGACACTTTTTTGAATATTCGAAGGTAACTGGCCACAGGGTATAACTGTTCGAGCGGGCTTCAAGTTGAATTTCTTTAGTGAGTATAAGTCATGGGGAAGTTTTTAAAAGCCATTCGAGTCAATCCGAGAGGAGCAAAAAATCCAAAACCTTGTCCGAAGCTCAAAAATCCGATTTTACGTTAATTTTTTGAGTTTTCTAACTTGTCTAAAATACCCTAGAAAATTTTTTTGTAAAATCGGATTTTTGAGCTTCGGACATGGTTTTGAATTTTTTGCTCCCCTCGGATTGACTCGACATGGCTTTTAAAAACTTTTCCATGCCTTAAACTTATTAAATAAATTCAGCTTGGAGCCCTCTTGAACCGTGGCTAAATTGCAGTTCGTGGCCCTCGCTAGGATTTTTTCCAAAATATTGTTATTTGAGAGATCTAATGTCGAGGAGCGTTATAGCATTTAAAAAAATGTGGGACGAATCTCTCTGGAGATGTGCGATTTTTTCAAGATATGGCTCTTTATTTGTTAATATAAGATAAGTACCTTAGTGGGTGGCTAACTTTTTATAGAAAAATGTATTGCTAATAAATAAAGGGCGTCGCTTTAAAAATGTTAAAGAAGTAGAACAGTCTATACAAGGGTTTTTTGAGTCCAAACCACCCGAATTTTACGAGAGAGATATCAACAAACTGCCTAAGTTATGGCTCATGGTCCATTGTAATAGCGGTAAATATCTGGTTTCACAAATCTTTGTTTTTCTGTCATATAGTTTTTTTAAATGCGCCACTAATTATGTTACAACGTAATAAAATAAAGTGAAAATTTTGGAGGGTCTAGTAAGGTTTAAAAACCACAGTTAATTAAAATTTTACCTCCGCCACCGCCGCCACCACCGCCACCACCTCCACCGCCACCTAAAGTTTACTTTCTTAAACACAAAACCTTTGGTGTGAATTTTTTTGGTGTTAAGGATTAACACCAATTTTGGTGTTGCCCGTAACACCAATTTAGTGTGAATCAGTGAAATTAACACCAATTTATAAAAAATTTGGTGTTAATCGGGATTAACATCAAAAATGGTGTTAATTTGCTGAAATAACACCAATATGGTGTTAATCCGTCAAATTTTACACCAACCCATGGTACCGCTATCTTAAATTATGTTCACAAAAAGTATTACATTACCTATAACTTTAGAACCAATAAATTTTCCAAGCAATTGGGAGTTCAAATCGGAATCTTTATTAAATTTGCCAATGTTCTTGGAATAATTGATAGTGTCTACTGATTTTTTTTTCTATAATTCTATTTTTTAAACGTTTTGTAACAAAAAACTACGTTGAAAGAGTTGATGTTCCTGCATTCGACATAAATTATGAGGCAAACCACAATATGCAATAAATGCATCTTTTGATACATACGATAATAGTAACAGACTGGAAAAATTATATGACGTCTAGTTCATTTCAGCGAGAAAGTGAAAAAAGTAACGTCCACCAAGGGTGCACAAGGGGAGGGGACTGTCTTCTCCCCTATGGCGTCGTATTGAAATTTAAAAACATGACATATTTTGGCGCTGAGCGCCAAAATACGACATGTTTTATTTTGAGGTAAAATTTTCCTATTTTTCAACAAAAATCGTAATTTTCTGAGCATTTTCAACTTTCACCTGCGGCTCTGGTTTTTTTCTTAGCTCAAGAATTTCAACAAAAAATTTTTCGCGCCTATCGATGCGTAAAAATATAAGGGGAATAAAGGAGATTACAAATTTTTTTGAAAAATAGAAAAAAAACCTGGGTCTCCCCCTTATGTTTTTTCTCAACAATTTGAAAATTTTTCTAAAAAACATAAGGGGGGATCCTTATGTTTTTGGGGTTCTCAAAATTACCCCCTGGAAAAAATCCTGGCTATGGCGCTGCGCGTCAACCAAAAAGAAGTGGAAAACATGTCGTATCGACACGTGAGGATTAACATTTGAGGACCCGACATTCGAGGATTACTCTGGGATTTTTTCAAATGTTGGATCCTCAAATGTCAGGTCCTCAAATGTCGGTCCTCAAATGTTAATCTTCACGTGTCGGTACGCCCGTATCGTGGGGACCTTGTTCCCTTCCTATTTGTGCACCAATGACGTCAACATAGCGCAATGGATTCTAGCAGCTAGGAAAACATCTGTTGTTTCGACTCCGGCCAGGGTCGACTTGTTTTTGCATTTAAAATTTTTTTAAACCAATTTTTATACAGTACCGGAAAAAAACTTGGAGAAACTTAAAACCTATATATATAGGTCTACAGAAATCCTTTTTCGACAAAATTTTTTTCAGTACTAACCAAGAGGCTGAACATGATACAATCAGTCTTTTGGCGCGAAAAATTTTTGATTTTGATCGCTGGATTACCCCTACGAGGGGTATACTCCTAAAAGACAAAAAAATTCGTATTTCCTTAATCGGGGCCATTCAAGCATTTTTAAGTCTCGGCAATGCGCACAATCTATTCTTCGCCTAGAGAAATCCCTAGATGTGTTGAAAATTTTGTCAAAAATCGACTTCTGTAACCAAAATCAGCTTTTCATTTTTGAAAGTCAGCTTTTCAAAAAACTTATCATTAGAAGCACAATTTTTTTAAAAGTCTGGATATTGAAACGAAAACATGAATTACAATCAAAAAGAATGATTGGATCGTGTTCAGCGTACATTCTTGCTGAAAAAATTTTGTCGAAAAAGGATTTCTGGAGTCCTAAATAATAAGTTTTAAGTTTGCTCCATGTTTTTTCCGGTACTGTACAGGGTGTCTCACAAAAAACCGGGCACTTTTTTATTTAGCGTTTTTTCGGCTTCCCGAAAAGATTTTTCGATAATCTTTTTTTCTGCATATAGCTCCTCCTCTAGTTTCTTTTCCGGATGTTTTTAGCAAAAAATTTCGATTTTTACATACTTGAAATTTGCGATTTTTGACCAAGGTTACCGATAAATTTCTTTAAAAGCTACTTTAGAAAATTTATTGATAGCCTTGGGAAAAAGTCGCAAATTTCAAGTATGTAAAAGTCGAAATTTTTTGCTAAAAACATCCGGAAAAGAAACTAGAGGAGGCGAGCTATATGCAGAAAAAAAGATCATCGAAAAATCTTTTAGGGAAGCCGAAAAAACGCTAAATAAAAAAGTGCCCGGTTTTTGCGAGAAAACACCCTGTATATATGGGTATTTTTAGGAGAAGAATACGAATTTGATGTTATTTAAACCTGAAAATATTTTCTAAATGCTGAGAATTAATATCTCTAGCAACACTCCTATTTATCGAACCAAAATTATTAAATTTTCAGCACATAGAAAATATTTCACAGCGTTCGAAAATGCCGAAATTTTGAATACAGTGCAAACCTGCATAGCAAAGTGGCAAAGCTCTCAATTTTGAAAGCCAAGGCGCGTGGTTCAATACCCACAAGTGACTTAAAGTTTTCACATTTGCTAAAAAAATTGAAATTTTGAGTTTTTAAATCAAAAATATTTTTTAAATCAAAATTTTTGATTTTTAAAAAAATTTTGATATGAATAATATTATTTAAATTTTTTGAGCAAACGCAAAAACTTTAAGTATTTGGTGGGAATTGAACTCTGACTTTTGATTTCGAAATTGAGATCATTACCACTTTGCTACAGGTTTATACTGAATTTAAATTTCGGCATTTTCGAACGCCGTGCTTTTGCAAGATTAAATAACTTCAAATTCGTGTTTTTGCCTTCCAATATCCCTATATACGTGAAAGTAGCAAAAACAATTTTAAAAAATGCAAAAACAATCCTACTCTGGCCGAAGTCAAACCAAGGCATTGGTTTTACTAGCTACAAAAATCCATTACGCTATGTGAGTGCTGCTTTTTTCACTCTATCATTGAAAAGAACTATAAATTATTAACTCAAATAATATAACTTCAACCTATGGTAATAATAAAATGGTTTATATATATTTCCATTTTATAAATAAGGAAGTTTGTACAATTGTATAAACAGTTAGATAATGTGGAATTATGTACAGGCATACCACAATTGTCAATTTTTTTGTTTAAAGGTGTCTGCACAACATCACTACTTCCTCATCATTTTGTTATTTAATTTAAAAAATTCATATCTATTTTTGTGTACACCGATCTAATTTTACTCGTTTATACAGCTTTAAAATGACAAAAATAGATAATTTAAGCAATCATGTTTAAGTTTAATTTCATAAAAACATCTGGCATGATTTTATTGTTTAAAATTTTTATAATAAAGGCTTTGCTTTATATCATTTTTGCTAATGAAGAATTTCTTATTCAAGTGCCTAAAATACACCATTTGATTATCAACGATAAAAGATTGATCGGAGATTGGCCTTGGGTAGTATCGGTGCATGCAAATGGACAAAAAATTTGCACAAGCTTTATAATAGCACCAAAAATTTGTCTTAACCACTGAACATTGTTATATTATTACCATATTAAAAAGGAGTGAAGAAGATGTTCATTTTTCTATTCATAACGGAACATTTTATGCCAATGAAGGTGAAGTGGATAGGGTAAAAAGAATAATAATGTTTGATAAATCTGTACACTTTCAAACAACCTTTTTACTCACTTCCGGTTGCTGCCATCTCCTCACTCAAGAAGTGGTTGGACAGCTTTCCCTCCGGGTCTTTCTCGAGGCTGAGTGAGACTTTCGTCTCTAATTATTATTACGGCTATGTCTTAATCTTATAGAGTGTGTGTTCTTTTGTCTATTTCTCCCCCCCCCCCCCCCCCATGTAACCCCTTAATAAATATTATTATGCCGTACACAGTTCATTGTAAGTTAGGTTGGCATGTAATTATAAGGTAAGCAATGTTCAGGCATCGTAAGCACCTTTGTCGCTATTAAGTATCCACTAGAGTAATGCGCCTTTCCCCATTGTACAAACACTACCCTAAAACCCAATCAATTTCCGGGCGCTACAAATCTTATTCCGAAATTAACCCAATGAAATAGCTGTTTTAGAAGTAAAATTCCATTTTATTTATAAAATCATATACCGTATTTATTCTAAAATAACCCCCCCCCCCTCACAGAAAAATTCCCAAGTGTCCGATCATAGCCTATATCGAAGGTAACGTCATTCGATAGCATTTTTGATGGAGGAAACATATTTAAGACGCATTGTCTGAATTTGTTAAACAAATTATAAGGCCATGGAGCCAACCCAAAATGTCAAAATCTCACAAAATTTTCAATTGTTGCCTATGTTTAAATATGTGATCCCACTATTAAAAACCCACCAACCTAAAATTTCGAAGTAGTTAACTTTAACCATGGTTAATCAAATTATGCATAAAGTTAACCGTGGTTAGGGATGCCATAGTGCCACTTTTTGGTGCCACTCTCAAATGCCGAACTTCCGCACGGATCTACCGCACAGGATTTTCCGCACATTTATACATCCGCCGGAATGAGCGCACGGATTTTCCGCACAGAATTTTCCGCACAAGGATCGAGCGCACGGATTTTCCGCACATTTTTGAATTTTTTCCTCACATTTTTTAAATATGTTTTGCCAATCGTTTCAATAAACACTATTTTATTTAAACTTTATACGATTAAAAAAATGTGCGGAAAATCCGTGCGGAAGATCCTTGTGCGGAAATCCTGTGCGGTCAATTCCTTAAAAAACTGTGCGGTGCATTCGTTCCTAGTGCCTATAAAATGTATATATTTGTCAAAAAACAATTTAGTTGCTCAAAATTTACAAATTTTCGACCAAAAAATGTAATATTTTTCAAGAATTTTTTTATATTATTTTTCTAAAATTATCACATTAAAAATAATTTTAAAATTAAAAAAATTGCCACCTTTTGAATTAGAATTTGCCACCTTTTGGCTCAAAATTTGCCACCTTTTGAAGATTGGCATATGGAAACCCTAAGTTAATCATGGAAAAGTTATATAACATTACTGTTTGTCCTATTTTATGATTTAAAATTACGAACGATCGTCTTAAAGATGATTTTATGGCATAACTTACTCCCCGGCTTTTCCGATAGAAATATGAACGGGTTTTGTTTACCTACACGAAAAAAGAATGGATTAGTCCATTCTTTTTCCGGACTCGAAGTAAATAAAATCGTTGACTGAACTGTCGATCAATAGTCGAGCTAATTCTTGGGATACCCATTTATTTGCTAAGAAGTTTTTTAAATAAGAGAATTAGTTCGGCTATTGATCGACAGTTCGGTCAGCGATTTTATTTACTTCGAGTCCATTTTTTTCGTGTAACTTTAGATTACATATAGTTTTCTTTGACGTTTTATAATTTTAAAAAAAACATTATGTTTGCAACTTTTAACTTATATTACGCTATTAAATATAATTGTTTAAATTTAAAATATTAAGGTGACTAATAAGTTCTGAAACATTTTTAAAATGAAAAATTGCTTTTATCATATCTCCAAAAGGAAAAAGTTTCTCGAGCTAATTTCATATAGACATTCGTTTTAACATATGAGGAAATTTTTTTAGAATAATCAGATCAATGCGCTTCAAGTTTATCTGTAGCTCACGATTTATTTAACCCTTGAAACGCACATTTCAGAACGTTTTGTTCAAAAATTTATTTTCGCGAAAGAACGATATTTTTCGATAATCTTTTTCCATTCCTAGAGAGTCTTGTACGAGGAACACGATGCACTCATCGATTTTGGCAACCGACTTAAAGGGGAGTAAGAATCGTGACTGCATCTTTGTCAGAAAACTCCTAGCAAGTGACTTTCTAGGGGTAATTTTATGCGAGGAATCGATTGCGCGCATCAAAAAATTCTGAAAATTTTTTCCGGGGCAAACATTTTCAACGCTTAGATGTAAACGCTGTCGAATTGGATGAAGGATTGGAAATAATTACTAATCAATTAGATGATATCTTGAATGCGATTTTACGTCGTTTCTGAGCGTTTTCTGCGTTCAAAAATGTTTCCGCATTTTTTTAGAGCTTGATCTTTAAAAAAGGTTTATTTTGGGGCATCCGTACAAAATCGATCGAATTTCGAAATCCTTAAGTTGATTGCCAAAATCGATGAGTGCAAGTGTTCCTCGTATAAAACTCTCTAGGAATGGAAAAAGATTATCGAAAAATATCGTTATTTCTCGGAGATAAATTTGTGAACAAAACATTCTGAAGTGTGCGTTTTAAGGGTTAAATAAAGCGTGGGCTACAGCGGAAACGTGAATTCGCCTTGATCTGAAAATATCTTTAAAAATTTCCTCATATGTCAAAACGGATGCCTATAAGAAATTAACCCAGGAAACTTTTTCCTTTTTGAGGTCTGATAAAAGCAATTTTTCATTTTTAAAATTTTTCAGAACTTATAATAAATTAGCGAATAAATATTCTTATGCTCTTCAACCTAAACCTACGTACCGAAGCATATAAAGATTATTCAACAAATCTAAAATTATCTAATGGCCGAACCTATAATTTTAATTATCTTGATTTTATTATTGAAGAAAAACTAACTGTAAGAGGTCATGTAACAAAAGTATACCATAAACCTTCAAAGCATTATATGGCAGTAAAAATTGTTTCGATAGATGATGGATTAGAAGAAGTTAAAACTTTGAATCTTATTAATAACTCTTCTAGTAATATCATTTTATTATATGGAATAGAACAAATCAATGGCAGACAACCATGTTTTAAGCTCCATTTAGAATGGATGGACTTTTCGTTGAGAAAATTCTTCAATGAATTTCATAACAGGAAGGGAAATGAAAACACTTTGATTAAAAATAAGAAACTGGGAAAGCAACTAATAGGTATGAAATTTTAAAAAAAATATAGTCTCAAAAAAGGAGCACGTTTGCTTCTTTCTTTGACAAAAATTTTCCAAAAAAAATATCAATAGGTGACAGAAATTCTAAAACGCGTCGAGTTAGTTTCTCCTACAGGCTCATGATCTCCGGTCTCCTACTAGGGTTTAGGCTTTGTCTTATTTTATTATTGTTCATCAATTGTCTTATATATTGAATTAATAAGGTCAGAGAGTAGAGATCGTGTTCTCGAGTGTTCCGATAGAATCGTCAGATGAATACCGTTGCACCCAGGATATCATAACAAATGCTTTCTTTTTAATTTTAATTCTTTCGTCGAAAATTTTTTACTAACGTTTTTCAACAAAAAATCAAAAAGAACACAATTTTTAGGTTATATTGTCGTTAAACTTATTGATGCATTGCACCATCTAAATCAACTTAAGATTATACATCGTGATATAAAACCAGAAAATATACTCATCAGTCTAAATGGTGAAATAAAACTTTGCGATTTCGGAGAAGCACGGATCGATTCTTTCAAAGTCAGCGCTGAAAAGACGCTCTGTACTCGTGGTTATAGACCACCTGAAGTATATCGCGATGAGCAAATATTAACCAACTTTGAAACATATGATATATGGGGTCTTGGAATAATAATTCTGGAGTTTTTCTACGGAGTTAATCCATATGAAATGGGTATGTTTTTCGAACGCCTTCTGATAAATTCCTTTAGGGAGAGATCTTTCTTGCACTTATCAAGAATATGATATGAGACAATATGATAAGTTAATGGATTGGCAAAACACTTCTGAATTTGATAACTGTGTAGATGAAGAATTTTATGAAATATTAAATTGTTGCCTGAAACAAGCTGAAGAAAGAGCTACACCACAAATATTAAAAGAAAAGAACTTTTATGCTAATTATAAAATGCTTTCGGAATCAGATGCTGTAAAAATTATAAATTATTTTATGTAAGTATAATTGTTTTTGATTGCTTTCATATTTCAAAAATTTGCGAAAAATTGAGTTTAAATCCGCTTCCGTCGCCCGATGGCTCATTCGAGCGTCCTAATCACGGGATTTTTTTAGAAAAAAATTTTATTGAAAAATCTTTTATTTTCGAATATTTAGCCCAAAATACTGAAAGTGTTGTTTTTTAATTGCTCCCACATTTCAAAAATTTGCCAAAAATCGAGTTTAAATCCGTTTTCGTCGCCCGATGGCTCATTCGAACGCACTTGATTTTTTTAGAAAAGAATTTTATTGAAAAAGCTTTTAAATTCGATTTTTAGCCCAAAACACTGAAAATTACGATTTTGGAGGTTTCTATCCCAATAAAATATTTTCTGTTTGGGATAAAAAATCGAATTTAAAAGCTTTTTCAATAAATTTTTTTCTAAAAAAATCCTGTGATTAGGACGTTTGGGCAACGGAAATGGATTTAAACTCGATTTTTGACGAATTTTTAAATGTGGGAGTAATCAAAAAACAACCTGTATATTGAAGTGCTTTTGATTTATAAACTTTTTTAGGATTAATAGGAATTCTAGAGCCGGATCTTTATATGTGGGAGGCGGGATCGAAAGACTCTTTCAAACTTATTGTACACCTATAAGAATATGTCTTTTTGCAGTTTTTGCTATTTTCTTTCTAGCAATTTTATTAACCATTTTTCTATTTAATGAAAAAAAGGATTGCAAACAGTTGGGTGGTACATGTATAGAAAAAACTCAATGTAATGGTGACAGCTTATTTATTATGCCTCATACTTGTCCTCAAAATACTCATACGTAAGATTTTTATTTAATCCGTTTTTGCCGGTATGTCCCTTTTGGGGTCGGCTCTTTTCGTGACCATAACTCATTGAGGGAAATGATTGTTTTATATTGAAGCGAAAATATGAAAATTTTGTATTTTTCTTCTAAAATCATCGTTCTAAGGGTTATTTTATGCGAGAAATCGATTCAGCGCATCACTAAAGCGTTGCGGTAGAAATAATTTTTCAAGGACGATGGTCAAGGATGCATTTTGACGCTTCGGAGATGCGCTGAATCAATTTCTCACATAAAATAACCCTTAGAACGATGATTTTAGAAGAAAAATACAAAATTTTCATATTTTCGATTCAATATAAAACAAACATTTCCCTGAATCAGGGTCAAGGAAGCATTTTCACGCTTTGGGAATGCGCGCAATCGATTTTTCGCCTAGAAATTACACTAAAAAGTCGGTTTTTAGAAAAAATCGGAAAAAATATTTGTTGAAAAAAGTCACGTGAGTGGCCCCCATGTAGACGAGTTTTGGCTTTTCCTGTAATAATTAAATTCCGGTAGCCTAAATAAAGTCGAAATCTAACAATTTTTAGATGCTGCTTCAATTTTACAAAACTTATTATTGAAGATCGAAAAAAGATCGAAAACGGATGTGGTTGTAACCCAAATGGAAGTAATTCAAGTACCAGTTTTTGTAGAAATCCACCCATGCCGGGTGCAACAAGGTTCGTAAATTTAATAATTTCTTGTATTATTTTAAAATTTCAGACTTGAAGAATACTTCGAATCAAAATTTGCTGTAAGAGCTGAATCATTTTATGGTTGCCATCGAAAAGATTATCCTTATAGAGAAGGAAGAGCGATAGATATTTATGTAAGCGGAATATTGGGTGATTATGTAAGTTTTTCGGTTACTAGACGTTTCGGAAGTATAATCTCTCAGAAGTAGACGTTTCGGAAGTAGACATTTTGGAAGTATAGTCATTCGGAAGTAAAGTCTGTTTGTCCATCTTGCATATTCTCGTTCACTTCTATATCGCTCTTCTGTTCTGGCTCTAATAAATTTTCCGTTTCTTCATCAGAAATTAATTCTCCATCTTCGATTTCACGATTTTCACCCTCTAATCCTTGATCCATCACAAAAAAATCATTCGACGTTTACAGTCTTAAGGGCCATCCTTAAATTACGTTTACCAAGAAGGGGGGGGGGTCTGAAAAATCTAACGGTTCCTAACAGGGGGAAGGAGTAGGCCGAAATAACGTTTGCACATATATGGAGAAAACTCTTGATTTTATTAAAAAATTTGATTTTTCTAAAGAAAAATTAGAAAAAAATTCGAATTTTTCATAAAAAAAATTTAATCAAAAATTTTATTTTTCCTCATAAAAATTCGATAAAAAATCTCATTTAAAAAAATAAAACATCAATTTAAAAAAATAAAACAATAAAAATTTCATTTTTTTAATTAAAAACTAAATTTAAATTTTTCATTTAAAACAAATACAGAATTTTGAATTTTAATCAAACAATTAAAATTTTATATATCAGAAAACAAAAAATGATATTTTTGATTAAAAAATTTTTTAATTTTAGCAAAAATTTTAAAAAATTGAAAAAAACGCTGGAGATAGAGGGAGGGGTGGGGTCAGCTAAAATTTAACGATTTAATTACGGAGGGGTCAAAAATCCGAAAAAACAAACGTATTCAAGGACAGCACCTTAATCATTTCGATAAGCAATTCATTTCCGAAAAGCTATACTTCGAAACATCTACTTTCGAAAAGCTATATTATTGTCACTTCCGAAAGGCTATACTTTCGAAACGCCTAGTAACCACTTTTTTTATAGATATCATTTGATAAAAATAAAATAAAATTTTGGCTTAAAAAACGGTATTTTTGGCTTTTTTAAATTGAAGTAAACTAATCTAGTGAGTTTTTAATTATGAAGTTTAGATTTTCAATTATACCACAAGTATTGCTTGTAACTCTGGCATTCAAGAAGTTACTTACTTCAACAGTAATTCTGGAAACTTTACTTATGGTCTTATATGGAAAAATGACACCGGCGAATCTCCATTAAAAATAGAACATGATTTTCCAAAATTTTGGGAAAATTATGCCGATCACATAACTATTATATTAAATAATTGTGGTGGTGAAAATTGGGGCTTTAATCTGTGATAAATAATTTTGTTCATATAGTTTAAAGTTGTATATAAATGAAATAAAATAAAACAAATGTATCACATGTGTACAAACACACCTCCCCCCCCCCCGAAATTTTGACTTTTTGAAAAAAAGCGAAAAATTTACCTTGGTCTAACTTATGTTTTTTTCGGCTGCTTTGGGATTTTTCTATTCGAGGAATCGATTGCGCGCATTTTCGAAGCCTGAAAACGCTACCCTGACCCTGATTCAGGGAAGGAAGCTTGAAAAATGCCATAAATGTCAAAATTTGCATAAAAATTTAAAAAATAATATTTCTTAAATTGTTTGAAAAAAAAATAATACCATCATCGTGTTCTTCGCATAAAAATATCCATATGCAAAATTCTAAAAAAGTAGGTCCTGACTCTGGGAAAACTTATCTAAAGGATGTACTGGACCCCTCGTCGGGGGTCCAAAAATCGATTTTTCAAAAAGTGTTCCAAATTGTTGTCTGATTTTTTGTACTCGGGGGTTTTCGGGCATGGGAAACACGAATCTGAAGGAATTTTTCATTTTTGACATCAGGGGGTGCCCTACGCGAAGGGAAACCCCAAAAAGTAATACATACTTTTTTCAAACGATCCAATTGTTGCACAAAAAGTGCAGATCGGTATCGGAGAGTGATGCAGGATTTCCCTATTGCAGCTCGATATCGGAGAGGACGTAAGCGCTACGAGTGTAGCCAGTAGCGGAGAGTGTTGCAGGCGCTTCCAAGTGCAGCTCAGTAATGTAGAGCGCTACAGGATTTCCCAAGTGCAGATCGGTAGTGTAGAGCACCGCAGGCACTCCCAAGACAGCTCGGGAGCGTAGAGCGCGCAAGAGTTATCAATTGCAGCTCGGTAGCGGAGAGCGCCGCAAGCGCGTTGGTCTAGGAACATACTTTACTTTTTTTGAAAAAAAATAGCGCGATAGGTGCGGTGGCCTAGTCTTATTATTAAAGAGTGAAAGTTTTTTGACCAAACATGAGGAAACGGATATGAATATTTTTTTTGAGTCATCATTACTATTTATTTATATAAGCTCTTCGTATTTGACAAACAAAGACTTTATTTACTTTCGATTTCGTTCCTTATTCATGTAATTGTAAATTACATTATGCATTTATTTAATCATTTAAATTTAAAAATAAATGATGAACAGGGTGAAACGGATATGAATATTTTTTGAGTCATCATTACTATTTATTTATACAAGCTCTTCGTATTTGACAAACATTTTGATCAAAGACTTTATTTACTTTCGATTTCGTTCTTTATTCGTGTAATTTTAAATTACATCATGCGTTTATTTAACCATTTAAATTTAAAAATAAATGATGAACAGGGTGTCCACATTGTCTTATTTATAAGATTTTGTCTTATTTTTCGAACTTTTTCTTATTTTTCATCGAAAATCATATAAGAAACCATTTCGTCTTATTTTTTGAAGTCCGATCATATTTTTGTCTTATTTTTGGAGAAAATTTGCCTTAGTTTTGAAAATTTCATGTGAACACCCTGTTCTTAACTCGTAAGTATTCAGTGGTCAGTATTCGAATAATTAATTTTAAGTCAAATAATTTTCCAAACGTAGAACCAAAGTTCTAAAAATCTGAGACAATATTATAATGGAACCAAAGTTCTAATCAACCCAATTTCTTATCCAATAGAACCAAAGTTCTAAATATATAAATTATCATCAATCAAACCAAGGTTCGATTAAAGAATTATTATTGAATTTCACGAATTTTTTTATATAATGCATTATTTTTTTAAAGTTAGCACATTAAAAATAAATTTTAAAATTGAAAAAATTGCTACCTTTTGAATAAGAATTTGCCATCTTTTTTCACCTTTTGGATCAAAATTTGCCACCTTTTGAAGATTGGCATATGGAAACCCTAAGTTAATCATGGAAAAGTTATATAACATTTATTGTTTGTCCTATTTTATGATTTAAAATTGTAAACGATCGTCTTAGAGATGATTTTATGAGATGATGTATAACTTACTCCACGGCTTTTCCGATAGCAATATGAACGGTCATTGTTTACTTATCTCAATTTGTTTGCTAAGTTTGTTTTAATTAAAGAATTAGTTCGGCTATTGATCGGCAGTTCGGTCAACGATTTTATTTACTTCGAGTCTATTCTTTTTGTGTACTTTTAACCCGGTAATGCGCACACTATATTTCCGCCTGAGAAATTTAAAAAATCTCTTATTTTCTGTATGAGTAAGCTCTCCTGGAGCCCGTTGCTTAAGAACCGGAAGTCGGATCCCGGAACCGGAGATCAGAAGTAAAAACTTCCGACTTCCGGTTCCAATTTAGTGCAAATTTTCCAAATCGGAACAGGAAGTCGGAAGTTTTTACTTCCGATCTCCGGCTCCAACTTCCGGTTCCGGAACTAAGCAACGGGCCCCTGATTCCAAATATATAATTTTTTCAAAATTGGAGCAACAAAATTTTTCGCACATAAGATCGAACAAATCGAAAATTTTATTTTCTCATCCAAATTGGATGAAAATTTTTTCATATCTGTATTTTGATGCGCTGATCAAGATTCTAAGCGAATAACAGGGTGGGAACAAGATGAGATCTGGAAAGGAAAATGTGATTTTATCAAAAAGTGTTATATTTTCAATGTGTTCTAGGTTCCGTAGGAATGATCATGGAATGAAAAAACGCCACCATCGCGTTCGCGTACCCGAAAACGATAGAATCATTTCATTTTTATATTCAGTCATTTAAAAAAATGCGCGTTCTCGACTATTGAAAATCTTGTATCAGATATGATACGCTGAGTATTACCGGGTTAAATTACATATAGTTTTCTTTGACGTTTTGTAATTAAAAAAACATTATGTTTGCAACTTTTAACTTATATTTTTACGCTGTTAAATATAATTTTTTTAAATTTAAAATATTAGAGTGGCAAATAAGTTCCGAAACATTTTAAAAATGAAAAATTGCTTTTATCATATCTCCAAAAGGGAAATGTTTCTCGAGCTAATTTCATATAGACATTCGCTTTGACAATTGAGGAAATTTTTAAAGATATTTCCAGATTAAGGCAACTTCACGTTTTCGCTGTTGCTCACGATTTATTTAACCCTTCGAAACGCACATTTCAGAACGTTTTGTTTACAAATTTATCTCCGCGAAGGAACGATATTCGAGAAACTTTTTCCTTTTAGAGGTATGATAAAAGCAATTTTTCATTTTTAAAATGTTTCGAAACTTATTAGCCACCCTAATAAATTAGCGAATAATATTCTTATGCTCTTCAACCTAAACCTACGTACCGATTCATATAAAGATTATTCAACAAAACTAAAATTGTCTAATGGCCAAACCTATATTTTTAACTACCTCGATTTTGTTATTGAAGAAAAACTAACTGTAAGAGGTCATGTAACAAAAGCATACCATAAACCTTCTCGGCATTATATGGCAGTAAAAATTGTTTCGATAGATGATGGATTAGAAGAAGTTAAAACTTTGAATCTTATTAATAACTCTTCTAGTAATATCATTTTATTATATGGAATAGAACAAATCAATGGCAGACAACCATGTTTTAAGCTCTATTTAGAGTGGATGGACTTTTCATTGAGAAAATTGTTCAATGAATTTCAAAACAAGAAGAAAAATGCAAAAACTTTGATTAAAAATAAGGAACTGGGAAAGCAACTAATAGGTATGAAATTATGTTTTTAAATATAGGCCCAAAAAATTTTCTTAAAGGGGGTGCAGATCAAGGATCAATCTTGGTCGAACAATTTTTTCTTTCAAAAAAAAACTTTTTATGGGTAATTTTATGTGGGGAACACGAGTATGACGTCAAATTTTAATTTTGAAAGAAAAAATTTTTCGACTGAGATTGGCTCCAAATCTGCACCCCTCCCTTTAAAAAAACACAAAAGTTCCTTTTTGAGTAAACCTGTATAAACAAACAAGATAAATATTAGGTATTGAACAAATGACATCGATTTTATAATCCCACAATATTTAGTGTCAGATAGGATAAAAAATGACGTCATCGATTTCATAATCAATCGCTATATTCATACACTTTCTGATTGGCTAGAATGAGCAAGAATATTTTCTGAAAAATATCAATAAGTATCAGAATTCTAAAACGCGTCAAGTCGGTTCTCCTACTGAGCTCATGGTCCCCGGTCTCCTACTAGGGTTTAGGCTTGGTCTTATTTTATTATTGTTCTAGAGTTGTCTTATATATCGAATTAATAAAGTCAGAGAAGAGATCGTGTTCTCTAATGTTCCGGTAGAATCATCAGACGAGTACCATTGTACTCGGGATATCACAACAAATGCCTTCTTTTTTAATTCTTTCGTAGAAAATTTTTTACTAAAATTTTTCAGCAAAAAATCAAAAAAATTTTAGAACACAATTTTTTAGGTTATATTATCGTTAAACTTATTGATGCATTGCACCATCTAAATCAACTTAAGATTATACATCGTGATATAAAACCAGAAAATATACTCATCAGTCTAAATGGTGGAATAAAACTTTGTGATTTTGGTGAAGCACGGGTCGCTTCTTTCAAAGTCAGCGCTGAAAAGACGCTCTGTACTCGTGGTTATAGGCCACCTGAAGTATATCGCGATGAGCAAATATTAACAAACTTTGAAACATATGATATATGGGGTCTTGGAATAATAATTCTGGAATTTTTCTACGGAATTAATCCATATGAAATGGGTATGTTTTTCGAACGCTTTCTGACAAATTTTTTTAGGGAGAGATCTTTCTTGTACTTATCAAGATTATGATATGAGACAATATGATAAGTTAATTGATTGGCAAAACACTTCTGAATTTAATAGCTGTGTAGATGAAGAATTTCATGAAATATTAAATTGTTGCCTAAAACAAGCTGAGGAAAGAGCTACACCACAAATAATCAAAGAAAAACAATTTTATGCTAATTACAAAATGTTTTCGGAATCAGATGCTGTAAAAATTATCAATTCTTTTATGTAAGTATAGGTTGTTTTTTATTGCTCTCATATTTCAAAAATTTGTCAAAAATCGAGTTTAATTTTATAAATTTTTTCCGTCGCCCGATGGTTCATTCGGACGCACTTGATTTTTTTTAGAAAAGAATTTCATTGAATAAGCTTTTAAATTCAATTTTTTAGCCCAAAATACTGAAAATTAAAATTTTTGAGGTTTCTATGTCAGTACAACATTTTTAGATTTTTGGGCTAAACAATCGAATTTAAAATTTTTTCTTTAAAAAATCCCGATATTAGAACATTCAATTGGGGCATCGGGCGATGGAAACAGATTTAAACTCGATTTTTGACGAATTTTTGAAATGTAGAAGAATAAAAAGAAGCCTGTATATTGAAGTGTTTTTGATTTATAAACTTTTTTAGGATTAATAGGAATTCTAGAGCCGGATCTTTATATGTGGGAGGCGGGATCGAAAGACTCTTTCAAACTTATTGTACACCTATAAGAATATGTTTTTTTGCAGTTTTTGCTATTTTCTTTCTAGCAATTTTATTGCCAATTTTTATATTTACTGAAAAAAAAGATTGCAAACAGATGGGTGGTACATGTATAGAAAAAATTAAATGTAATGGTGACGGCTTATTTATTATGCCGCATACTTGTCCTCAAAATACTCACATTAATAAGTAAGATTTTTATTTAATTCGCTTTTGCCGGTATGTCCTTTTGGGATCGGCTCTTTTCGTAGCCATAACTCATCGAATTTAAATCGGATTTTGAGCGACCTCATTTTGGATAGCTAAGATATGAATCTTTTATATATAAAAGAAATTATAGAAAAATCTTTCAAAATTTTTGAGTTATAATCCCTTGAAGTTTGGAAAATTTTCAAAAATTACTAAATTTTCGAAAATTCACCAAAAACCGTCAAAGAGGGCTAAGTGGTATAAAATATCGTGGGAATTTTAATAATCGATTGTGGCTTTTCCTGTAATAATTAAATTAAATTTCCGGTAGCCCAAATAAAGTCGAAATCCAACAATTTTTAGATGCTGCTTCAATTTTACAAAACTTATTATTGATGATCGAAAAAAGATCGAGAACGGATGTGGTTGTAATCCAAGCAAATTTAATTCAAGTTTGTGTAGAAATCCACCCATGCCGGGTACAAAAAGGTTCGTAAATTTAATAATTTTGTATTATTTTAAAATTTCAGACTTGAAGACTACTTCGAATCAAAATTTGCTAGAAGTACTGAATCATATTATGGTTGCGATCAAATATTTGATCCTTATAGAGAAGGAAGAGCGGTAAATATTTATGTAAACGGAATATTGGGTTATTATGTAAGTTTTTTGATTACTTCGAGAGAAAAATCTCGCAGGAAAACATTTGAATAAAAAAAAATTTTTTGGAACTCGGGACTTACGCCAATCGATTTCTCGTGCTCGAAAACCCCCGAGTACCAAAAATCAGCCAATTTGGAATCAAAATAAAAAAGTTTTGAAAAATTGATTTTTTAACATGGGGTTTTTGACCCCGATAGGGGGTCAAAAAATTTTTTCTTGTTAAAAAAATTTTTTCAGGTTAATATTTCTAGTTTTCATCCAATATTAGGCTTATTTTACGTTATTCGATCATTTTTCGCCGAAAAAAATTTTTTTTGTCGAAAACCCGCAATGTCTATTCCCCCCTTTAATTATTGAGGGGGTCAAAAATCCGAAAAAAATAAACGTAATTTAAGGACAGACCCTTAATCGTTTCAATAAGCAATTCACTTCCGAAACGCCTAGTAACCACTATTTGATCAGATATCATTTGATAAAAATAAAATTTTGGTTTAAAAACGGTTTTTTTGGCAAAAATTAAATTGAAGTAAACTTTCTAGTGAGTTTTTAATTATGCAGTTTAGATTTTCAATTATACCGCAAGTATTGCTTGTAATTCTGGCATTCAAAAAGTTACTTACTTCAATAGAAATATTCAAGAAATTACTTACTACAACAGATGGCCTAAAAACAATACTTATGGTCTTAAATGGCAAAATGACATCGGCGAATCTCCATTATTAATAGAACATAAGTACGATGATCAAATAGCTATTATATTTAATAATTGTGGTGGTGAAAAATGGGGCTTTAATCTGTGATAAATAATATTGTTTCATATAGTTTAAAGTTTTATATAAATGAAATAAAATAAAACAAATGTATCATACGTGTACAAACACCCACCCCCTCGAAAATTTTGACTTTTTACGGGCGAAAAATTTGTTTTTTTTGAAAATTTTGTGAAAAAACAAAAGGGGAAACCAAGGTGATTTTTTTCGATTTTTTTCAAAAATCACTTTAGTTTATTCGCGCGAAATTGTTTTTTGAAAACACTGTTTTAAGCTAAAAATGCTTTAAATAATTACGATTTTTGTTGAAAAAAGGAAATTTTGGAGGCTCGCCCTCAGCCCACGGATGAAATGAGTCTCGTCTGCAAAAATTTGCGGGCGAAGCTCATTTTGGTCTACAGTTTGCACGCGAAGTTCATTTTGAACTGCAGGTCGACCCCTCTCGAAATTCAGGGGCGGGGTTGTACAATGTTAAACGTATGGTGCATTGCAGGCTTCTTTAAAAATAATAACTTTTTCAAAATTAATTCAAATTATTTATTAAAAAAGATTAAAATAATCGAACGTAAAAATAATCAAATGTAACATTTGTTTAAAACCACAGCAAATTTATAGTTGATAAACTATGTCAGCTTATTTTCTACTTTATTATTCTTTATAGATTTTGATTCCGATTCTTCGTGAATTACTTTGTCAAGAATTTGCTTTAAATACTTGTACCAATCAGAACTAAATTTTTATATATATTATTTTACACTTTACATACGCTCCAGGTTTTAGGCAGCATCCATACACACAACATCCAGCTTCTTTTGGACAACTAAAAATATTCAAAAAATAATCTTGTTTAAAAATACAATTAGCTAATATCTTTCTTATTTTTAGTTGATAAGATATTAGATAGAAATTTCTAAAAACTTACAGCAAAGTAACGGTTTTATCTTCCGCATTTTGCAATTCATAAGTGCATGGAACAACATTCGATTTTGGGCCTAAAATTAATTAATAGACACTTTCTTGAATATTCGAAGGTACTTGACCATACATGGGCAAGGGGGGGAGGTACTGTACCCCCTAATTCGTCGTATCGGGGGAAAAATAATGGAACAATTCGTATTTTGACGACAAATACGTCCAAAACAGATATACAAATTCGTATTTGACTACGATTTCGTATTTCCAATTCGTATTTCGACTTTTTCGCCTGTCGACGTTTTTTTTTGGTCGACAGTAACCTTTGGGACCCAGTACCCCCTGCTTGTCCATGTATGTACTTGACCACAGGGTATAACGGTTCGAGCGGGCTTGAATTTCTTCAAGTTGAACTTTAGTGAGTAGCTTGGTTTCGAAAAAATGCGAAAAACTGCGAAAAAAATTATTAACTCTGTGGCCACATTAAAAACAACTAAAAAAATCGAAGTTTCTCGGATTTTTTCGAAACTATTCTCCACGTTGGAATTTTTTTGATAAACGGTTGTTTTTAAGCTAAAAATGCTCAGAAAATTACAATTTTTGTAGAAAAAATGGAAAATTTTGGACCTATTTGGTTAAAAAATAGGAAATTTGGGTCATTTTTAGTGAAAAATCATAATGGGGACCATTTTTTGAAAAATTTTTTCAAAAAATTTGGACAAAACATAAGGGGTTACTCTTATGATTTTGTTTCAAAATTTTTTCTGACGGGGATGCAATTGTCCGGATTTCCCGCCCCCTTCGCTACGTGCCTGCATTAGTGTGTTTTATTTAATGTTGTATTTTGTTGGCATACTTTTTTTAGGGTCGTCAAAATTTTGAAATTTGCGCTGTGGTCACCCCTTTTTTGCGGTGGTCGTCATCCTTTTGCGCGGTAGTCATCCCTTTTGGGCGATGGTCACCCCTTTTTGCACGGTTGTCTTGATGTATTTTTACCCCTTTTTGCGCGATACGGTCGCCACGGCTACCTTAAAAAAAACTGTGTTTGTTGGGTACTATAATTTGGACTTCTTGTCTGTTGTATCCTAAACGAATAATAAATAACGTAAAATCAGACTTTTGATCTTCGGACAAGATTAGAATGTAAGGGGTTTTGCGGATTGGCTCAAAATGACTTTCAAAAACTTTCTCATGCGTTAATCTCATTAAATAAAGTCAAATTAAATGGCGCTCGAGCCGTTTAACACTACGGCCACCTAGGTTCGAACTTTCGAGATATCTTCTCTTAAAACGTATTCGCTAAATTTGATCTAGAGTACCGTTATCTAATAATATGCTCACAAAAAGTATTACATTACCTCCAAGGGTAGAACCAATAAATTTTCCAAACTTCTGAGAGTTCAAATCGGAATCTTTATTAAATTTGCCAATGTTCTTGAAGTAATTGATAGTGTCAACTAATTCTTTTTTCTATAATTCTATTTTTTAAACGTTTTGTAAAAAAAACTACTTTGAAGGAGTCGGTGATGTTCTTGCATTCGACATAAATTACGAGACAAACCACAATATATAATAAATGCATCTTTTGATACATACTTAAGATAATCGTAACAGATTGGAAAAATTATATGACCTATAGTTCATTTAAGCAAGAAAGTGAAAAAAGTAACGTTCACCATAGGTGCACAAGGGGAGTGGGATGTCCCCTCCCCCCTATAGCGTCGTATCGAAACTTAAATTTAAAAACATGACATATTTTGACGCTCCGCGCCAAAATACGACATGTTTTATTTTTAGGTACGACATGATTTTTTCACAAAATTACCCATTTTTGCAACCAAATTTTTTCAACACGGCATGATTTTTTTCCACCAAAATTATCTATTTTCATCAAAATTTTTCAATACGACATGATTTCCTATCGATGCGTAAAAATATAAGGGGGACAAAGGAGATTACAAATTTTTTTGAAAAATCAAAAAAAACCTTGGTCTCCCCCCTTACGTTTTTCTCAAAAATTTGAAATTTTTTGAAAAAAACATAGGGGGGATCCTTATGTTTTTGGGATCCTCACAATTACACCTAGAAAAAATCCTGGCTACGGCGCTGCGCTTCATCCGAAAAACATGTCAGTCGTATTGTGGGAACTTGTGCCCCCCCCCTACTTGTGCACCTACGCCCACATAGCGGAATGGATTCTGGCAGCTACGAAAATATCCGTCCTGGTTCGACTCCGGCCAGAGTCGAATTGTTTTTGCATTTAAAATTTTCAGCCAATTTTATTTGCAGTACCGGAAAAAAACTTGGAGCAAACTTAAAACTTACTATATAGGGCTCCAGAAATCCTTTTTCGACAAAATTTTTTCAGTACTAACCAAGAACACAATACAATCAGTCTTTTGGCGCGAAAAAATTTTTGATTTTGATCACTGGATTACCCCTACGAGGGGTATACCCCTAAAAGGATAAAAAATTCGTATTTCCTGAATCAGGGCTTTGCAAGCATTTCTCGACAATGCGCATAATCGATTCCTCGCCTAGAGAAACCCCTAAATGTGTTAAAAATTTTGTTAAAAATTGACTTTTGTAACCAAAATCAGCATTTTAAACTTATCGTTAGAAACACAACTTTTTTAAAAGTCTGGATATTGAAACGAAAACATGAATTACGATCAAAAAGAATGATTGGGTCGTGTTCAGCGTGCATTCTTGCTGAAAAAAATTTTTGTCGAAAAAGGATTTCTGAAGTCCTAAATAATAGGTTTTAAGTTTACTCCAAGTTTTTTCCGGTACTGTATATGGGCAATAGGAGACGAATACGAATTTGATGTTACTTAAATCTGAAAATATTGTCTAAATGCTGAAAATTAATATTTCTAGCAACACTCATATTTATCGAACCAAAATTATTAAATTTTCAGCACTTAGAAAATATTTCACGCGTTCGAAAATACCGAAATTTTGAATACAGTGCAAACCTGTATAGCAAAGTGGCAAAGCTCTCAATTTCGAAAGCCAAGGTGCGTGGTTCAATTTCCACTAGTGACTTAAAGTTTTCGCATTTGCTAAAAAAATTGAAATTTTGAGTTTTTAAATCAAAATTTTTGATATGAATAATATTATTTACATTTTTTGAGCAAACGCAAAAACTTTAGTGGGAATTGAACCCCGACTTTGGATTTAGAAATTAAGAACTTTACCACTTTGCTATACAGGTTTGTACTGAATTCAAAATTTCGGCATTTTCGAACGCCGTGATTTTGCAAGATTAAATAACTCTAAATTCGTGTTTTGACCTACAAATATCCCTATATACGTGAAAGTGGCAAAGACAATTTTTTTTAAGAATGCTAAAACAATCCTATTCTGAACGAAGTCAAACCAAGGCATTGGTTTTACTGGCTACAAAAATTCATTGCGCTATAGTCTGTTTCACCGGGAGTTTAAAAAAAACCTTCAGACTGATGGCCTAGTGGTCTAAGGCACTCGGTGCCAATCTAAAGGCCCAGGTTTGATCCCCGAGGGTCGATTTTCCATAATTACGTCCAAATGGTTTGAAAATTTTTACATATGGGTATTTTTTGACGGGGATCACGATCCCGCCGTTATTTTTGCATGTTGCTTTATGCGAATTTATGAAATGACCACGGAGGGATGACTAAAACGGTTTTTCATCCAATATGTCAAAACTCAAAAATAACGACGGGATCGTGCTCTCCGTCAAAAATTACCTATATGCACACAAAATCTCGCCATTTTGGCTGATAAAAAGACGATAATTATTGAATCATTGAAATCACCGTTTTAGGTATCCCTGTGTGGTCATTTCACAAATTCGCATAAGGCAAAATGCAAAAATAACGACGGGATTGTGATATAAAATAGTTTATATATATTTCCATTTTATAAGGAAGTATGCACAGTCTATAAACGAGGAAGTATGCACAATTGTATAAACAGTTAGAAAAATGGAATTATGTACAAAAAAAACAAATAATTTGCACGTTGTTTTTTCAGCTTTAATTTAAACAAACTTTTCAAAAATTTTCTAATTGCTGAAAAAGTGACGTTTTCGATAGATGTCGAAAAATGTCCATATCTCGGCGAAAACTAAATGAAATCGAATAATTTTTTCCTACAATATTCTACAGCTTTTGATCTACAGTTCTACAAGGAAATTTTTTGAAAAAAAATTTATAGATTTTTTAAAAATTGGTTGAATTTTTTACTTTTTTTGCAAACTTTAAAGAGTGTATTCTTAAAATCTTCCGCAAAAACTTTTTGCCGGAGCTGGGAGTCGAATCCCACTCCATTATGGTGAACGGCCGATGGTTTTGCCACTGTCCACAGAGGCTTAAATTCTATTCAAACAAAGCTTTTTACAAAGAAAAACCTTAATTTCATAGCTTCAAATGACTAGAAGTAGCGAAAGAAGCTACCATTTTTACGACCGAGGGCTAAAAATGCAGTTAAGATGTGTAGAATAAAAGCTACATAGCGATTTTGTAGGAAGCAGAAGAAAAAACTTCTCATAAAATTAGCTTTCAATTGAGCGGTAAACTTTTTCGATAGGAGTGTTGCATATGTTGAGTGTCCTTGTAAGGCTAAGCCTAAGGTTAAGTCCAAGGCTAAGCCTTAGCCTAAGGTTATATCCAAGGCTAAGCCTATTTTTTTATATAATGCATTATTTTTTTAAAGTTCACATTAAAAATAAATTTTAAAATTGAAAAAATTGCCACCTAAATGCCACCTTTTGAATAAGAATTTGCCACCTTTTTCTACCTTTTGAATCAAATTTTGCCACCTTTAGAAGATTGGCATATGAAAACCCTAAGTTAATCTTGGAAAAGTTATATAACATTTACTGTTTGTCCTATTTTATGATTTTTTTAAAAATTACAAACGATCGTCTTAGAGATGATTTTATGGCATAACTTACTCCCCGGCTTTTCCGATAGAAATATGAACGGCTTTGTTTACCTACACGAAAAAAGAATGGATTAGTCCATTCTTTTCCCGAACTAGAAGTAAATAAAATCGTTGACCGAACTGTCGATCAATAGTCGAGCTATTCTTGGGATACCCATTTGTTTGTTAAGAAGTTTTTTAAATAAGAGAATTAGTTCGGCTATTGATCGACAGTTCGGTCAGCGATTTTATTTACTTCGAGTCCATTTTTTTCGTGTAACTTTAGATTACATATAGTTTTTTTTGACATTTTGTAATTTAAAAAAAAACACATTATGTTTGCAACTTTTAACTTATATTGCGCTATTAGATATAATTTTTTAAATTTAAAATATTAAGATGACTAATAAGTTCCGAAACATTTTAAAAATGAAAAATTGCTTTTATCATATCTCCAAAAGGAAAAAGTTTCTCGAGCTAATTTCATATAGACATCCGTTTTGACATATGAGGAAATTTTTAAAGATATTTTCAGATCAAGGCGAATTCACGTTTCCGCTGTAGCCCACGCTTTATTTAACCCTTGAAACGCACATTTCAGAACGTTTTGTTCAAAAATTTATCTCCGAGAAATAACGATATTTTTCGATAATCTTTTTTTCTATTCCTAGAGAGTTTTGTACGAGGAACACGATGCACTCATCGATTTTGGCAACCGACTTAAAGGGGGGTAAGAATCGTGACTGCATCTTTGTTAGAAACTTTTTTCTCATATTTTTGGAAATAGTGGAGCTCGGATTAAACCACGCCGAGAACGTGTAGCCAGGAGGTCCGGGTTCGAATCCCGGTCGGGTCCGAAAACTTTTGCCTAATTTCAAAAAAAAAAAATTATTAAACTTTTTTCTGTCAAAAACTCCTAGAAAGTGACTTTCTAGGGGTAATTTTATGCAAGGAATCGATTGCGGCATCGAAAAATTCTGAAAATTTTTCCGGGGGTAAAAAATGGAAAAAATTGCGTCAAAATTAGGGGTTATAAGTTTTAACCCCAACAAAATCATTTTTAGAGGTTATTTTTGGCGAGGAATCGGTTGCAAACATTTTTAACGCTCAGATGTAAACGTTGTCGAATTGGATGAAGAATTAGAAATAATTACTAATCAATTAGATGATATCTTGAATTTTAGCGATAATGAAGATGAACTTTGATAAGATTTTTGACTATTTTCTGATTAAGTTTTTGATTTTACGACAAAAATTTCGATTTTCAAGCGAAAAAATAAATGTTCGCGATTTTTGTCGGAAATATTAAAAAAAAATAATTTATGCGATTTTATGTCGCTTCTATGCCTTTTCTGCGTTCAAAATGTTTCCGCATTTTTCTAGAGCTTGATCTTTAAAAAAGGCTTATTTCGGGGCATCCGTAAAGAATCGATCGTATCTCGAAATCCTTAAATCGATTGCCAAAATCCATGAGTGCATCGTGTTCCTCGCACAAAACACTCTAGGGATGGAAAAAAGATTATTGAAAAATATCGTTCCTTCGCGGAGATAAATTTGTGAACAAAACGTTCTGAAATGTGTGTCTCGAAGGGTTAAATAAATTGTGAGCTACAGTGAAAACGTCACCTTGGTCTGAAAATATCTTAAACAATTTCCTCAAAACGAATGTCTATATGAAATTAGCTCGAGATACTTTTTCCTTTTGGAAATATGATAAAAGCAATTTTTCATTTTTAAAATGTTTCGAAACTTATTAGCCACCCTAATAAATTAGCGAATAATATTCTTATGCTCTTCAACCTAAACCTACGTACCGATTCATATAAAGATTATTCAACAAATCTAAAATTGTCTAATGGCCAAACCTATAATTTTAATTATCTTGATTTTATTATTGAAGAAAAACTAACTGTAAGAGGTCATGTAACAAAAGCATACCATAAGCCTTCTCGGCGTTATATGGCAGTAAAAATTGTTTCGATAGATGATGGATTAGAAGAAGTTAAAACTTTGAATCTTATTAATAACTCTTCTAGTAATATCATTTTATTATATGGAATAGAACAAATCAATGGCAGACAACCATGTTTTAAGCTTCATTTAGAATGGATGGACTTTTCGTTGAGAAAATTCTTCAATGAATTTCATAACAGGAAGGGAAATGAAAACACTTTGATTAAAAATAAGAAACTGGGAAAGCAACTAATGGGTATGAAATTATTTTTTTAAATATAGGCCCAATAAAGTCAGAGAATAGAGATCGATTTCTCGAGTGTTTCGGTAGAATCGTCAGATGTGTACCGTTACAACCGGGACATCACAACAAATGCCCTTTTTTTAATTTTAATTCTTTCATCAAAAATTTTTTACTAAAGTTTTTCAATAAAAAATCAAAAAAATTTTAGAACACAATTTTTTAGGTTATATTGTCGTTAAACTTATTGATGCATTGCACCATCTAAACCAACTTAAGATTATACATCGTGATATAAAACCAGAAAATATACTCATCAGTCTAAATGGTGAATTAAAACTTTGCGATTTTGGCGAAGCACGGGTCGGTTCTTTCAAAGTCAGCACTGAAAAGACGCTCTGTACTCGTGGTTATAGACCACCTGAAGTATATCGCGATGAGCAAATATTAACCAACTTTGAAACATATGATATATGGGGTCTTGGAATAATAATTCTGGAGTTTTTCTACGGAATTAATCCATATGAAATGGGTATGTTTTCGAACGCCTCCTGACAAATTTCTTTAGGGAGAGATCTTTCTTGCACTTATCAAGATTATGATATGAGACAATATGATAAGTTAATTGATTGGCAAAACACTTCTGAATTTAATAGCTGTGTAGATGAAGAATTTCATGAAATATTAAATTGTTGCCTAAAACAAGCTGAGGAAAGAGCTACATCACAAATAATCAAAGAAAAACAATTTTATACTAATTATAAAATGTTTTCGGAATCAGATGCTGTAAAAATTATCAATTATTTTATGTAAGTACAGATTGTTTTGTGATTGCTCCCATATTTCAAAAATTTACCAAAAATCGAGTTTAAATCCGTTTCCATCGCCTGATGGCACATTCGAACGCCCTAATCGCATGATTTTTCTAGAAAAAAATTTTATTGAAAAAGGTTTTAAATTCGATTTTTTAGCCCAAAATACTACAAATTACGATTTTTGAGGTTTCTATCTCAGTACAACATTTTCAGTATTTTTGGGCTAAAAAATCGATTTTAAAAGCTTTTCAATAAAAATTTTTTCTAAAAAAATACTGTGATTAGGACGTTCGATAGAGCCAGGGAGCGAAAGAGTGGTACCCCCCACCATCCCGGGTGGTCAGGGGGCGAAGGAGTGGTATAACCCACCATCACCTCGGGGTGGTACCACCCACACTACCCATCTTTTTTTTTTTACTATATTGCACCTAGTTATTTTCAAAAAATTCCGAATTCTGAATTCGAATTTTGGATTCTGAACCCCGGATTCTGATCCTGGATTTAGAATCCGAATCCGGGTTCAAAATCCGGATTAGAATCAGAATCCAGATTCAGAATCCGAATTTAGAATCCAGATTCAGAATCCGGATTTAGATCTGAATTCAGGATCCCGATTCAGAATCCGAATTCAGAATCCGGAATTTTTGAAAAAAAACTAGATGCAATATAGTCAAAAAAATTAGATGGGTGGTGTGGGTGGAACCATCCACTATCCCAGTGTGTGGTGGTACCACCCTTCTCTCCCCTGAATAGAGCCATCGAGCGACAGATACAGATTTAAACTCGATTTTTGACAAATTTTTAAAATGTAGAGGAATAAAAAGAAGCCTGTATATTGAAGTGTTTTTGATTTATAAACTTTTTTAGGACTAATAGGACTTCTAGAGCCGGATCTTTATATGTGGGAAGTGGGATTGAAAGACTCTTTCAAACTTATTGTACACCTATAAGAATATGCCTTTTTGCAGTTTTTGCTATTTTTCTTTCTCTAGCAATTTTATTGACGATTTTTCTATTTAATGAATATAAAGGTGCAAAAAATAATGAATCCAAAAACTTTGTGGTACATTTATAGAAAAATCAGCTCTTTCTGTAGATGGTCAATATTCTGGCGGATGCTATGATCAAGTTATGAACGCTACGGGGTATGAAAGTTGTCCTACGTCTAAGGATGATAATCGTTGTGTAAAAAAAAATGGTCCGATACACATGTCTTTGGTTCGATACTATTGTCCAGAATCATGTGGACTTTGCACAGAACATGGATTTCCTCGTCCATATCCACCTAATGCAACTTGTTCCGATGCTGTTACAAGTATAATTTTTTGTCTTCATTATAAAGACCAAGGCTTTTGTGATCCTCAAAACCCAAAATATGGTTCGGCACGAAATAATTGCGAGTATACATGTGGTTTTTGTTAATTTAAAATTTAAATAAATCACTTAATGATTTTTGAAATCATCTGGCACCGTGTTTCGAACCTTAAAATAATTTATAATGAAAGATTTGTTTGACTAACATGATCATAGCCATAACACCAACCTGAAAAGGGAGCCTCAAGGACTGTCACACCCAGATTTTTTCGTTTTGCGTCAAAATTTTCCAACAATTAATGAAGAACTGCAACAAGATTACTAGCAAATGGACGCGAATGTTAGAGATCCAGCATAGCGTACCTCTAATGGGACAAAAGAACCTTTAGTCAATTTTGAAACAAGACATGATCACCTGTTTTTATTAGCCAAAAAATCAGAAAAGTTCCAAAAATAACAAAATTTTGGGGTAAAGACTTCATAAATTTTTTTTGGAATGCTTGTTTTTAAGCTGAAAATGCTCACAAAATTACGATTTTTGTTAAAAAATAGGAAAATTTGGGACGTTTTTGATAAAAAATAGCAAATTTTGGTCATTTTTTTATGAAAAAATCATGTCGTATTGCAAACATTTGGACTACTTTGATAAAAACTGGATAATTTGCTTCACTTCGCTCAAAAAATTAAGTCTTTTGCGGTCTATGTAAAAATGTCAGAATGTATTTTTAAATTACATGAAGATGAATGTAAATAAAGCTATTGACATATACAATGATTGCCTGTTGCGGATTAAAAAAACGATACGGAAATTCAATGATTATAAAATTACTTGTTTACCAATATGTAATTTTAAGTTACATTAAAAAGGAAAAAATATAAAAATTTACTATTTTGAAATATGCAAATATTACAAAAACCTTTTTATCTTACATTTTTTATAATGTTAAAATTGTTATTTCCGCGTTCATGCTAATCCTCTTTTCGTCCATCTCGAAAAATTCTTCTGGATTTCTAGAAGAAAAAATTACTTTAATAATTATTAATGTTAGAAATTCGGGTCGGGTTGGAGTGCTTCTTGCTTTAAAACCAAAAACACGTAGATTTTTAATCTCTTCGTACATTTCCGGATAAGATCCATCATAAAATTCCAGAGTTCTGCATTTGTTACATAATATCCTTGTACTGGCATGATGGTTGCCAGTGCCAATGTTACAGCAACAGTTAGGTGAAATAAAAGGCTTCTTTTATCCTCCATCAAATCCATAAGACGATCGTTTCCAGTTGTTTGTAAAAATCTATATATAAACACTATACCACAATTTACGAATTGGACCCCTGCTCAAGCAAAATTCAACCTAGACAATCAATTCCCATATCTTTTTGTTCAGCTATGGTTCAGATTCGAATTATAGAAACACTTGATGAGTTAGTGGAAACCCGGATGCTGCTGTTGTTTGTCAAAAAAAGTTGTAAAAAGAGATGATAATTTTTTAAAATCAAAATTTGCATTTCTTATTTTCGATCCCCTCTTTCTAATGTTACAATCCGATTTTTGAATTTCCCTTCCTTTGGGGTACTTTCCATAGTTTTCCTCAAAAAATCGATTAATAAAACGGGGTCTCTGCGGGGTCGGCCCATTTTTTAGCAAAATTTGCTATAATTTATATATTCGGAAAATTCATGAAAAATGGAGCATTTTTGTTTTTACAGTAAATTCTGAATCGTTATCATTGTCGGGATAATCGCGTTTGAAGTTGGCGATTTTTGAGTTGCAATTTTGAATTTGAATTTCCCGCCAAGATCCTGATTCAGGGTCTCGAACACCTGTTTGAGACGGTCAACGCGCAGCCTTAATTAATCAAATGATTTTCAGTATCAAAACGTCTGCGAAAAATTTTTATAATCCACAGCTAGCGTAAATGATTAACAAACAAATTTTATTAACTCACGAATTCAGTTTCTTTTCGAGTAATTTAAAATTACAAATCACCTTTCGAAAGAAACTTCATAAAGAATGACCTTCATAGCAAAAGTTATTTCCTTTTTCAGAATGAAGAGCAAATAGCTACTTGCTTAAAAACGGCTATTTGCTCTTCGGGACATTTGCAATTTAATATTACAACAAACAATCTCTTTAACTGTTTACAAACTGTTTTTATATAAAAGTCGTTTGCACAATGCGCATCGACTATTAGGAGTTGATTGTGCATGTCGTTAAAAATATTTCTTATACCTATCTAGTTTAAATTTTTTGTCGCATAAAAAAATTAATTTTTAACTTACTTGTTAGCTAAATTTAGATTGTATCTTCGGAACTAGTATAGTTGAAGCATCGCATTAAACGTGAATTTTTTTCGAAAAAATTTTTTCCGCGAGAAATGATCCCTTTAGGGGCAATTTTATGTGAAGAATTCGAATTTTGCATTTCTATAGCATGAAAACGCTTCTTTGAATAAAAAAAGCTGTTTTTGAAACAATATGAATAAGAAAATCATGTTCTATATTATAGGCCTATTCCTCCGGTCCTTGTACTTGTATTTTCACTTGTACTTGTAAATTTTTACAAGTACTTGTATAATCGGCTCAACCTTATAAATTCATTTGCAATTTTAAATTGAAAAATTTATATCTCACGGTTTAAACGAATATTTAATAAATAAACTGATCAGATTCTTCCATATTTGCTCAAATGTAAGTGAAAAATGAGAAGCTTGAATATGTTAACTTTTCTTTGATCAATTAAAAGTCATGTTTTTTCAAAATCGTGTTTTGCTTTACACGATTTGATCGTTATGAACGAACACGACGAATTGATTGCTAAGGGCTTTAAGAAACTTCAAATTCTTATAGATTCTGAAAAATTAGAGGTGAGCGAGGACGAAGAAACTTAATTCTAGAATACGAGACAACACGCCTTTTTACGTTTTTTGTATCATTTTAAGCATCCATAAAAGCTATAAAATTATAGTATCGCCTTAAAGAGTATTCAATTTATGATTGTTTTTATAATTGTCTTTATAAGTCCTACTTTTATTTTTTTACAAGTCTTTTTATACAAGCATTTTTTACATTTTTTACAAGTTTTTTACAGGTGAAAATACAAGTGATGACTTGAGTTGTACTTGTAAATTTTTTTCAAGTATAAGGACCGGAGAAACAGGCCATATATCTGACATATTCTGCGCAAATTTTCCGCCAAAATACGACCACAGCTTTTCTTTGAAAAACAGCTTTTTCTTGATTCCAAGAAGCGTTTTGATGCTTTTGGAATGCGAAATTCAGATTCTCCTCATAAAATTACCCCTAACGGGATCATTTCTCGTGAAAAAAGTTTAGAAAAATTTTCGAAAAAATTCACGTTCAGTGCAACGCTTCAACTATACTATTTCCGTATGTACTTTCAAATTTATAAAAATTGTATCAATCATGTTACATTAGTTATCTTTCTTCAAAGTTTATGTGATTTGACGACATTTTTATCAGTAAATTGAGCTCACTTCTTTGGCAAAAATTTTTTAGATCTTCTAGAGTCATAATTCGAAAAATGACTCTAAAAGTTTTTTTTCAATCTATCTATACCGTTGCAAATATTTGTTTTACTGATAGAGACCGGCACGTCAAGTGGAAACTAAATTCTGTATCACAAAACTTTGTCGCTTTTTTGAAAATGGCATCGAAAAATTTTTTATCGCAGTTTTCTGAAATCTGAGTGTAATTATACTCTTTAAAAAACTGAAATTTTGCCGTTTTTTGACGAAAAAATTTGCGAAAATTTTGTTTAAAGTGATCTATTAGGCGAGAAATCGATTGAGCGCATTGAAAAATTCTGAAAATGCTAACTTAGACATGAAATCGTCATTTTTTCTATTTTTTCTTCAAATTTTATCGTTAGTGTCATGGCTATGCGCTTGCTTTGCACGTTGAAGGTCGATGGTTCGATCCAGCTTCTTTGCTAATTATTTTTGCCGTGATTATATTTTTTTAAATTTGATTTTTTTCATTTAAAAATCAGGCTTGAAATTAAATGTTCGAATAAAAGTTATTTCTATAATAATTTTTGACATTTTTGTTTGAAAGAAAATTACAAAAATCAGAAAAAATATTTTGAGTGCCGGTTCTTATTTCAGAACACGTAATTAAATAGATAACAGAGAAATTGATAAAACTTTATATACGTCATAAATTGTACCTATAAATTTATATGCAAACCTTTCTTGATACAGACTTTAAAAATGTCAAAAACAAGGGAGTCATAATATTTTTAAATTTTAACAAATGATGTCATTTTTCTTTAGATCCGCCTCTATTCGGACTCATAGATATGGAGTAGAGGTTTAAATCATTGTACAAAATCATTACCGCTCGTACCGCTCAAACAAACCGAATACTTATATAAAGAAATTTGATTTCTTTAAAGCAAACTTTTCGAGAAAACCGAGCTTTGGGTGTCACAAAAATTTTGTAAGGATACTTATTTTGATAATGAATTTCATCGTTTTCTAGTAAGATTCGTTTTAAATCTCCTTTAACAAAGTTGTAGAGCTTGATTTCTTCTACAATTTTCTTAAAGGTTACTTCTGATGAAAATCGATGGAAAAACGGTTGACCGACATTTTTTCCCTTACCACTTTGTTCCCTTAAACAATTTTTTCCTTAAAACAAATTTTTTTCCGTGACAATTTTTACCCAAATTCGTTTCAATAAACACGATGTTATTGAAATTCAGGCAACTTTTTGCCTGAATTTCAATAACATTGTGTTTATTGAAACGAATTTGGGTAAAAATTGTCACGGAAAAAAATTTGTTTTAAGGAAAAAATTGTTACAGGGAAAGAATTGTTTAAGGAAACGAAGTGGTAAGGGAAAAAATGTCAATCAACCAGAAAAACGAGAAAACCATACGAAAAAGGAATAATCCTTAAAAAATTTTGTGACATAAAGCTCTGTTTTCTTAAAAAAAGTGTTTTAAATAATTACCACTGAGTTTAACCCTCATCCGTCGTCCTTGTTTTTCGCAAGGGGTCATCCAGATATTATATAATCACGTTGGGGGAGGTTCTATCCTCCTCATAAAAATTGTTTATGTTAGTGCATTTTTGATTATTACGTGAGGGGGGGGGAGGGGGTAAGCCGCCAAAAACCAACAGGTTAGCACATGAAAAGTGATAGTGAAAAGTGATAAGTTCACTAAAAAACCGACAACTACTCAAACACAATTTTGACAAGTGATAAATCAAAAGTGACTAACCTCTTTTGCTTAGTCAGTTTTTTCGACAAGTTATAAGTGACAAACTTGTCGGTTTTTTAGTGAACTTGTTACTTTTCACGTGCCAACTTGTCCCCTTATTTTTGTAACTTTTCGCTTATCACTTGTCAAGTACAACAATCGACCCCAGGAGAACGGATGAGGGTTAAATTAATTTATAAGGAGATTGAAATCGGGCTGTTCAGATTGACATCGGGCTGTTTCAGAAGTTAATCAAAGGGAGGGGACCAAAACTTTATTTTTTATATAAATGTCCGAATTCATACTCAATTTTATTCATTTTTTTATATTAAAATAGTATAAATAAAAATCTTTTAGAAATCAAACCGTCTCATTTTTCAACTATAAAAAACAAGAAAATGGTCCGAGCATGGTGTGGTGCAAAAATTGCGCCCACCCCAAAAACGGCTGGACGTGATTTAAAAGGGTAACTAGAAAATTAGAAAACAAGTAGTTTTGTTGAAAATAATTTTAGAAATTTTGTCGAACAAGCTTGGGATTTGAACACTCTTCTAGTATACTTTAAAGACTCTCAAATCGATATTCAATCTCCTCAAAAAAGTCGTGGTCTGACCGAATATATGGCAAAAGACTTTTTGGAGGTGACTTTTTGTTTTTATAAAATCATAAATATAAGAAACCTACTCCTGTGTCCGTCCGTCCGGGACCTCGAGATGTCAGGAACGATAAATCGGATTGACATACGGTCTTTTTTTAATAAGTAGTAGGTAGGGGGTAGGTGTGAAGGAAACAAAAAAATTTGGGGTACCCCCTGAAAAATTTTTCCTCGGCCCTAAGCATCCCATTGTTTCAAAAAATCAAAACATTAGCTTTTTGTTGATATTTCCTTGGATTAATAAAAAAATCAGCGCCGCGAAATTTTTTTAAAAGGTGGGTATTTTAAGCTGAAACTGATCAGAAAATGGCAATTCTTCTTTAAAAAATGCACTTGCCATTTCAGTGGACCGTAATTTTTTACGACCCGGGCTGCACAAAACCGTGGCCCCTGATTGGACCAATTTTTAGAGCCATAAAAATCCGCGGCCCCGGCCCATGGGGCAGGGGCTCGGGGGACGAGGCCTGGACCATGACATTCCTGGATGCAATATATGGGTCGGACAGCCCATATGAAACATTGCTGTAAATAGCGCGTGTAGCGCGCTTGTCGATATGAATTTAATTTAGCTAAATGGTCCAAATATGTTACCGAAACCAAAAGAAATGAGCGACTTAGAACTATTTTTGAGGCAATTTCTGAACATGTTATGGATAGTTTTGTTAATTGCAGCAATTTTAACACTGATTAGTTGGTTTACTGATATGAGGTAAATAATAAAGAAACAATTAGGATATAAATTTTTAGTGATATGACAAGTATGTGGGTAACAGTTATACTTATTGTGATGATTTTTGCCATGTGTTGTATCTCATGGTATCAAGAAAGAGAGGCTAGAAAGGTTAGAAGCAAACACACACAAACCCACTCGAAAGGGCACCAAATTAAGGGCTCAGAAATTTCAGGATACTGCGCATTTCTTAAAAAATTTTAAGGGGCATCGCGCAAAAAAGGTCGTCATGTAAAAATCATGTAAAGGCATCAAAATTGCCCATTTTACAGTAAAAAAGGGCCAAAAATTACTATAAAAAACGTCATCAATCTGAGAGGAAAATTTCCTCAAAAAAATTTCAATCTTTGACGGAAGTCCCAAAATTCTGAAATGCTGGGGAGGTATTTGTACATGGTTGGTTAGAAAATTATCTTAAATGTGCCATATAAATACTTTTTCATAGGTCGTGCGCGGTTTTCAAAATTTACTACCAGAAAAATGCACTGTCATACGAGATGGACAAGAAAAACAAATTTATGCAGCCAATATTGTTGTTGGAGATATTATTAAAATCCAAAATGGCATGCGAGTTCCTGCAGATGCAAGAATTTTAGTACGTTATTCAATTAATTTTCTTTATAAACAGGGTGTGCGGAAATTAACCGAAAATAGTAAGATATATCTAGATACTTTTTCGCCATAACTTTTGATAGGAACAACCTTACGCCGAGATCTTGATGTCATTTTAAAGCTACGAACGTGAGCTTTAAAAAGGCACCAAGATCTCGATGTATAGATGTTCCTAACAAAAGTTATGGTGAAAAGTATCCGACAATAGGGGGTCGGATAATTTCCGTACTCCCTGTATACTTAGTCTTAGGCTTATACTTAGGCTTAGTCTTATACTTAGTTATTTGTAAAGTTTAGCAATGTTCCCAATTAAAACTTGAAACATCGTCCATAACCGGAGAATCAGAGCCTATCGATTATCAGGCTGAAAGTGTGCCAGAAAATGTCAATATTTTCGAATCACATAATGTTGCTTTCAACAGCTCTTTATGCGTTGATGGTGAAGGTGTTGCAATTGTCATTCGAACCGGCATTAACACAGTAATTGGTCAAATAGCTGTGCTTACTACCGGACAACCAGTTAAAAAAAGTCGACTAGAAATGCAAATCGGAAAATTCGTCACGTTTCTTATGTTTGCTGCACTTGCGGTTGGAACAGCAGTTTTCTTGATGGGTGGTACGATTCAAAAATGGGACAATATTCCTCTATTATTATCGACATCGTTTGCTGTATGCGCGGTTGGGATGGTTCCGGAAGGCTTGCCTGCCACGGTCACTTCTATTTTAACGGTGATTGCAAGAAGGATGAAAAAGAAAAATGTGTATTTAAAAAGGTTAGATATAATAGAAGCATTGGGGTCAGCTAGTATTATAGGTAAGTTAAAATAATCTTTAAAAATATGTCACTTTTTTAGCTTCTGATAAAACCGGAACGTTAACAAAAAACCAAATGACAGTAACAGATGTTTGGTATCATGATAAAATTGTTTCAGGTATGCAAAATTTTTCAAAAATGAAACAGTTTTTAATCAAAATTTTTTAAACTTTTTCAAGTGATAGCCACTTTTTAGGTTTGCCTAAAGGAACAGAAGAACGTTTTGACCTTCCAATGGAAGATATTATTTTTGCAATGACTTTGTGCAACAAAGCAACCTTTTCGATTAACGAAAAGACTGTTGAAACAAATCAAGTGAACACGATTAGTAAAATTCAAATTTTGGGTACCCCATCAGATGTTGCGATGTTAAAATATGTGGCTCAATTAATCAATGTAAATATGGTGCGATTGCAATATCCAGTATGGTTTGTTTAATTTTCAGACTGAGTATATAATTCTTCGATGAGGAAATTTTTTGTGAAAAACCCCTTCCCTCGAAATGAGACTCATCTGAGATACTCTCGTCGTTTGGAACCACGAGGAGCTACAAAATCGAAAAAATGACCAAAATAAGTTGGTAATGCTTCTTATGTTGGTCAAAGGGCCTAGTGATGTTCAAAGTGATAATGATAAAAGGGTGTGATAAGTGATAAGATAGCGCATTTTGATAACAGTGATAACAATTTTTGTGATAACGTTATCACCCCATATGATAATGTTATCACTTATCACATCATCACGTGATAATCGCATGGGGTGAGAACGTTATCACTATTGATAACGATATGTAAAACAAGGCGAAAGTTGGGAAAGTTACTGAAATCACTCCCTATCCCTCATTTTCCCAAAAACTAAATAGGAGTGTTTAGGCATGTACGAACTTGTCTTTTTTTTATTGTATTGAAGCTCTTACCGGGGACAGTGTTTAAACTGTTGTGTTGTTAAACAACAGTTTTAAGGCGCAAAACTGTTGTACAACACAAGAGTTTGAAACTGTTGTACAACACAACAGTTTGAAACTGTTGTACAACACAACAGTTTGAAACTGTTGTACGTGAAAAAAAATCGAAATTCCGATGGGAGATCAGAGGGGGAAGGGTAGCATCAAAGGCGAGGTGATTCGAGAGCATCATCCAGTTGGACCCCAAGCTGATCGTGAATGCAGTCAGGGAAACGAAGCTCTTGAAATTTTTACTGTTATCACACCATGTGATAACGTTACCACTAGTAATAACGTTATCACAAAAATCGTTATCGCTGTTATCACTAGTGATAATCACTGTTATTACAGTGATAATGTTACCACATTAAGCCTATTATTATCACACTTACCCTCATTTATCACTTTGAATATCACTAGGAGAGCCTCACCGAAAAATGAGCAACTTTTTTGCATGTTTTGTTTTTAATAAACAGAAAGTGCACCTAATTCTAAATTTTATTCTATGTTTCTAGGTTGTTTTCGAAATACCATTTAATTCTAAAAGAAAATGGCAGTTGGTTATTGTAAAAATGCAAGAAAATTATGATGGAATGAGCAAATTCAAACTTATAATAAAAGGAGCATCGGAAATTCTCATTAAAAAATGCGATAGAATAGTGACGTCTTCTGGTGTAGAAGTGCCATTAAACGATGTAACATTGGATAGTTTTCATGTAGGTATATTCAATAGCAAAAAGAATCAAAATTTATGTAAAAAGGGTTAAAAATTGACTAGTAAAGAATCCTTATTTAAAAAAGAACTCAAACTAAATTTTAAAAAACCATGCTCACCTACTAATCTTTTTTAGAAATCTTATGAAGATTTTGGAGAACGTGGCCGACGTGTAATTGGATTTATTGAGACTGAGTTTGTAGCTCCAACAAATACAACTTTTTCAGAAAAAACTGGCAATTTTCCACAAAAAGGTTTAACTTTTGTTGGTACTTGCGCCATTATGGACCCACCTAGGTATTAATCCACTACAATCGTTTACTCAAGTTTTAGAGATGAAACTGCTGCGGCTATCAAAAAATGTAAAGATGCTGGAATAAAAGTGTTTATGGTCACTGGGGATCATCATACAACCGCAAAAGCTATTGCCATGCAAATAGGCTTGATTCAAAACAAGGTTTTACCTTAATTCTACTTTAAAAATTTATCCAAGTTTTTAGCCATTTCACTTAATCGACTGGGAAATTGTTCATGGTGAAAATATCCAAAATCTTACAGATAAGGATTGGGATAGGCTAGTTTCTAGGAATAGCCTGGTTTTTTCAAGAACAACTCCCGAACAAAAACTATTGATCGTAGAGGAATGTCAAAAACGGGATCATATTATTGCAATGACTGGAGATGGCGTTAATGATTCTCCCGCTTTGAAAAAATCGGATATTGGTATTGGAATGGGGTCAGGTAAAATCAGATCCACCCTCAGGCGCCCCTTCTCTCCCACTGAAATTAACTAGATAGTTTAGAAGATAATCTTTTTATTACACTGTGAGCCATAAAAAATGGAAGTTTTTGGTGTATTTTGTGGAAAATTTTCCATAAAATTTTGTGATCCTCTTTTGTGATGTTGTGCGGACTGCTATGTCAGAACAATATTTATTCACCACATATCAAGGCAGAGAGTTCCATAGTTAGTCGAAAGAACAGACTAAAGGAAAAGCTAGCCCTGGGCTAGTTGAGGTGTTAAGGAGGAACAGCCGTCTCTCGTTGGACTATGAACATTTTTGAAGAAAAAAGAATTTTTTCATTAAAAAAACGCAAAAATCGGTTTTTTGGCTCCTCTTGTATTATATTCTCTAAAAATTGCAAAGATATAATTTTGAGGGAATGGTGATTTTTAGGCACCACCTCCTAAATCTGACCCCCCCCCTCTAAATTCGATAATAAATCAAATATTTATTGTTAAAAAGATATTTTTAAGGAAGTGATGTTGCCAAACAAGCTGCAGATATCATACTTACCGATGATAATTTCGCTTCAATTGTTGATGCTATCCAAGAAGGCCGTCTTATGTTTGACAACATAAAAAAATTGATGTCTTACATTTTAACTCATTTGGTTCCAGAAGTTTGGGGTATACTTGTGCATTATTGTTTTGGGATGCCCATCGGGCAGACTTCTTTACAGGTGTTTTAAAGATATGAGTTAATCAATATACTCTATTTAGATTCTTTCCATTGATCTCGGAACAGAAATTCCACCTGGGATTGCCATGTGTAAAGAGCCAAAAGAAGATGATATAATGGTATTTTGGATACTTGTATAAATTTTTTACTATTTTTTAGAAACGTCCTCCTAGAAGGAAAGATCAAGTGGTGATCAGCAAAACTATGTTAGTATATTGTTATACTTACACAGCACATGTTCAAGCTATAGCGTGCTTTATATCATACTGCTATGTTTTTTGGTAAGTCAGAGTGTATCGAAAAAAACCGGAATGTTGGCAATTTTTCATGTTTTTTTCGGTCTGAAAATTTTTCCAAAAACCCTAAAAATGACTCAGATAGGGGTAATTTTATGCGGGAAATCGATTGCGCGCATTCCCGAAACTTGAAAATGCTTCCCTGATCCCGATTCAGGAAAGTAAGTGTTCGAAAAATAAAATTTTTCGATTTTAGACAATAAAGTCCGCTAGAATCCTCTAGATTCTGCTAGAACCCACTCAGCGGATTCTAGAATATTCTAGCAAATTAACATAATTGGTTTTTGGCACGATATGCAAGCTTAGGATGTTTGATCAATTGATTTTAGGAGCTACAACATAAATATTTCCGATCTTTGGATGTCAACAACACGAGGAAATTGGAAACCGGGGGGAACCAATTTTACTAGTAATGGTAAAATTTTCACCGTTGAACAACAACTCTATATCAACCGACAGGCATGCTCAGCATGGCAAATTGGCGTTGTGTTCGGCCAAGTTTTTCACATTTTCAGCACACGTAGTTTACGCACATCAATGTTTAGACACGGTTTCTTTAGCAATAAAGTATTTTTTATTAAAAATTTTCTAACCAAAATCTAATTTAAAAAAATTTAGGCTGTAATTATCTCTGTGTTGATTGAAATATTTCTTATTGTAGCCTATGTTTATATGCCATGTAATTATTTTATTATCGTAATATAAAAGCATTATTTTTTTAGGGGTTAACGAATTTCTAGGAGGTGCGCCGATTCCATACGAATGTTGGTTAATTGTTGCAGCTTTTGGTATTTTTATTTTTGCTTATAATGAAATTCGTAAATTGTGCATTAGAAAATGGCCTCGTAATAGAATTGTTCGTTTATTTAAATTTTGACTTTTAAATTTAATTTTTTGTTGTTATAAAAATATATAATATAAATTATATCAAACATATTTTCGCTGAAACCGAATCCGTGGAGCTTGTGAGAGGTAATAATATAATCTTTATAAAAAAGGCACGTAGCCTGGGTTCCATGATGAATGAGGGGGTCGTTTGATGTTTCGAAACTTGACATTTCGAAACGTTTTTTATGTTTTTGAGGATTTCTCCGGAAATACAACGCCAATCCTGATGTTAGAAAGCTGGATTTCGTAGCAATCAAATGACATCACAATCATGCCATAACTCTTTCTGGTTGAGGAGTTATTGCATAATTAGTAAAAATGTCAGTTTTTTCGACTTTTTGTAATAATTATGCAACCAAAACCAAGGTTTCCACCAAGTACTGCAACGCATGCCGCTTGAAAAGAATTTGTCGAAAAGAAGCGTATTAAGCTTCAGTAACTGGTTAACTTGCAACAAGGAAACATGAAAAGAGTTGACCCGGTTCCGAGAGTTTTTAGTCAAAATGATCTTTCCAAAAGTTATAGACCAGATTCAGAGGAAAATTTTGGTATATTGGGTTTGGTCTGTTTGTACCCAAGCTTTTGAATTAAAGGGCGAGTGGGACTTACTGAGAAATCAATATTTAATTATGTCAAGCAGGTCATGTAGCCTGTCTAAAAATTCAAATGAAATTAAATATGTTGTTTGGGGGTCAAGATGGAAAAAAATGATTATTTCTTGGCCAAATCGTATAATTTTTTGTTTCTGGGGTTTGGTATGGGGAACACTATAGCATTATTTATTTTAAAAAAATCAAAATAACAAAATTTTAATGTTTCATAAGAGCTTTGCATAGGAACGGAAGTTGTATAGTCGTATTTTTCATATACCAATATCCAGTCGAAGGATTTACGGCAACGCCATATCCGATGATTGCTAGAAATTTTTAAATAAATTACTACAAATTTAACATTCTAAGCATACCATCGCCATTTTCAGTCGAAGCAAAATTTGTGTAACCAAAATCAATATTATAGTCATACCAAAACCATTTTATACCGTGTTCAGCTCCGAAACAGCAACTCCAATTATCTGCATATGCTCCTAACCAAACCAATTGATTCGAATCGGATATTTGTTGTTTAAGGTATTCTAAAAATCCGATTTAACTTCTGAAAATGGGGTCTAAACCAAGCTGGACATTTTTTGAAATTTGCATAAATATTGTCTACCGTTAAGAATTGCAAGATAGGGAATTTTCGCTACTGGGTCCGGATTCGATCCGATCGAGTCCGGGCCCGCCCGGCGGGTTCGGACGTTTTGGATGTTCGGTTTTGGAAGATACTAGAACAGTGTCCCAAATGGCGGGGTCTGAATCCGAAATTTTTTTCGGATTTTAACCAGAAAAGTGCCATTTAATCCGTTTTTCTATCCAAGGAATCGATTGCGTGCATTCTCGAGGTGTGAAAATTCTTCCTTTACCCGGATTTAGGGTCGGGAAATTGGTGTATTGAAGCGAAAATTGAAAAAAATAACTTTTTACACCAACTTCCCGACCCTAAATCCGGGTAAGGGAAGCATTTTCATGCCTCGGGAATGCGCGCAATCTATTCCCGTATAGAAAAATGGGGTAAAAGATGCTTTTCCTGTTAAAATTTGAAAAAAATTTCGGATTCAGAATCCCGCCATTTGGGTCACCTGTTCTAGTATAGTACCGGATGTTCTTTTTTGTAATCTTTGAATCCTGACTGTAAAATAATAAAAAAATTTCCAGCGATCCCGACCCGATCGGGTTCCTAATCCGGCCGGGTCCGGAATCGTGCGTTTTGGAATCTTGACATATAGACGATTTTGATGCGAATTTCAAAAAACGATCAGCTTGACCTTACCAGAAATAGCTTTATTTTCAAAAGCATTTGGAATCGCGATAGTATCTCCTTGATACTTCGAATTGCAATAACTGTCAGCGGCGTCAGAACTTGTTGGATCACTAACATAAAATAAACACATACTAGAGTTATAGAAATCTGGAGTGCCTCCATTAGGACATGACGACTTTAAAGGAATCGTTAAGGCTACAGCCAATACACAATTAATAATAAAAATGATAAATTTCATTGTTCTTTACGAGTAAAGAATGATTTGAGATCATAGGTTTTTATAGGNTAGTTTTGAGTAAAAAAGGATAGTTTTGACTTTTGTTTTGTGATAAGAAAACAAAAAAGATCACAAAATATAGACTTTACAATATAAAAATAAAGATCACAAAATATAGACATATAAACTAGATCATAAAATACAAATCAAAAAGATCATTGTTCTGTGTCGTTCCGTGATGTAAAGGGACAAAAATTAATTATTTCCACTTCAAATTCACATATTTTTGCTGTAATTCACTATTACAATGGACTATAACGGTTTTTTCATTAATCCCTTAGTGCCGGCAAAACAATCGAAAAATGTTTTTCATATTTTTTATTTATTTAAACGTTAATCATCCAAATAAAATCGGAAGCAAAGTTGTATGTAGCATATGTATAGAGGAAATTGACTCTGGAATTTTGTCCCATATATGGAACAGCCGGCATTTAGAATGCCCATATATGGGACAGTCCATAAATGATATTTTTGAAAGAGAAAATTAGGATATTGGTGACAGTGATGATGATTGTTAGTTTAAAAAATTATAACTGGGATTGTTTCTTTAGTTGTACCTTATGAAGAGTTAGACTATCCCGTATATGAGTACTCGAAATGCCAGCTGCCAGATGTCCTATATATGGAACAAATTCAAATAAAACCTACAACCATAAAACCGGTCTCGTTCGAATCAGACAAATTTTTATAAAATTTTTTCGTCAGAAAATGCGTATTTCATATAGCTGGCACTAAGGGGTTAAAAATGACACCTTGTTCATATTTCTGCAAAAAATCACGCGCTGACAGGAGCGTGATTTTTTTTATCAATTGTTGAACAAATTGAAAAAAATCACCTTGGTCCCCCTTTATGTTTTTTTCAAAAATTTTCGAAAAAAACTGAAGGAGGACCAAGGTAAATTTTTTTTCAAATCCCGTCCCGAAAATCCCGGGAATCGATTCCGTCCCGTTCCGGATCCCGAAAATCCTGCCATAGCTCATCCCGAAAAATCCCGTCCCGGCCAATAGGTCAATCTCGAACTCGGGATCGAACTCTATTAGAGATCAGATTGGGCTTAAAAAAATTAGACCAGACCAGGTCAGGGCAATTACGAATGTTTCAATGTATAAAGGAAAAAATAGTTCAAAAAAACTTTACTAGTCACTAGATTAAAAACCTAAAATTACAATCAGTAACAAAAATAATAATGTATTTAAAGTAGCTACTGCCCCTTTGCTTGGAGGTTGAGTCGCATTTGTGGATTGAGTAGCAGTTGTAGATTGAGTAGCAGCTATGGATTTAGTAGCAGCATTGGATTGAATAGTACCTGTGGATTGAGTAGCAGTATTGGATGGAATAGTACTTGTGGATTGAGTATTATTTCCATTCGATCCCGTATTCAAAGTTAATTGATAGGTCTTAATCTCCATTGGTTTTATAGTAATTGTCGTATTAACTAAAATTTTCTCTCAAATACAACAAAAAATATTACCTAGTGTATTTATGACCAATGTAGCTGGTAAATTTAATTCTTTAATTTCGACAATATTATAAGCGGTTAAAAGTTTTACTATGTCTACCGAAACTGGTTGTGATAAAGTAGGATCTTGATTCGTTTGAAAAATATGCTCAAGTCTCAATAAAATATTTGAAGAATCCAGTTGTTTTAATGTAAGTAAATTGATATTAGAAGGTAAAGGAGCCGATAAGCCGGAGAACTACAATTAAAACGTGTAATATACTATAGAAATCTAAAAATCATACTTTTATCGCAAAATCATTCTGATATGCATTCACCGATGTGTAGTTAGCGAACGTTAAAAATGGGGTATGGAACAGTTCTTGGGCTAATAGTTGTTGATTACTCGTTACAACATTAGTATCTCCCAGAATCAGCGTATGTTTTCCGCGGACTACTAATCCTCTTCCATCTCGTCCCACTTCATTAAGTGGTGGAGCAGGACCATACCCATCGTTGTAAAATATCCTTCTATGAAGCTAAATTTGTATTTTAGAAATATGAAACATTACAGGGTGGTGCAAAAAACCGCAATTTTGAAACTTTTGAGGGCCATTTTTAAACCCGTTTTTTGCCATTTTAAGAGGCTTTTATGAGTCAAAAAATTTTTTTGACGCCGGAATCGTGTTTTTCAGCTATTTTTACCCATAGAAATGATGTTTTTAGAAAAAAAATTTTTTCGAAAAATGGCCCTCAAAAATTTCAAAATTGCAGTTTTTTTTGCACCACCCTGTATACAAAGGGTGTGTTAATTTTTTACAAAAGTCTTTTTGACAAATGATTTTTTGACATTTACTCTTCGACAAATGATTTTTCCACAAATGATTTTTCGGCAAATGTTTTTTAGCAAATGTTTTTTTGACAAATGATTTTTCGACAATGATTTTTTGATAAATAATTTTTTGACAAATCAATTTTTTGAAATTTTCAACAATTTATATGATTCAATAAAGGCATGGTTTTCTCGATAATGGGCTTATGAACTTTACAGAAAATAAATTTATCAAAAAATCATTTCAAAAAGTCGATTTGTCGAAAAATCATTTGTAAAAAAGACTTTTGTAAAAAATTAACACAACCTATACAAACAGGGTTGGGAAATAGAATTATCCGGGTCCGGTGAAATTGGATAAATCCAGATTTCCCCCGAATTATCCGGGGAATTCTGGGGCAATTCAGGGAATTCTTTTCCCCCAGAATTACTTGGTTTGAAGGCGGTGAGACACTTGCGGACGGAAATTTGCGGACGGAATTTGCGGACGGACTTTTGCGGACGGACATTTGCGGACGGGACATTTGCGGACAAAACGTTCGAAGAATTTGAATTTTTTGAACAAATTTGATTTTTGAAAAATGTCCCGTTTGCAAATGTCCGTCCGCAAGTATCTCACCGCCGGTTTGAAAAGATGTTTCTCCATTTCCAAGCCTCGGTGGTACAGTGACAAAGCATCGGCTTCGTAGCCACAAGGTCGCGGATTTGAATCCGGGTTGAAGATAATTTAGCTCCAAATTGACCAAATTTACTCCAAGCGGGATTCGAACCCTCGATCTTGTGGCCACGAAGCCACTGATTTATACTAAATCACCTATACTTGAAAATGGAGAAACGTCTCTTCAAATCAAGTAATTGTGGGGAAAAATAATTCCCCAAATTGCCCCAGAATTACCCCGGGGAAATCCCAATCCTGTATACAAGGGTTTTTCTAGGGTCATTCTGATCTGGTTTGGTCTGATTTGTAAGTTTATATTTAGGTTAGGTTAGGTTTTACCATACTTCCAGATATGGTAAGATTCATGTAAGCAACCGAATATCGAAACCTGTTTATAAATTCTTACCATAATTTCTATTTGACCATCTTGTAAGCTAGTCGCACCATGACCTCTATCAGTAAGCACAGCTAACGAAGTAGAATTATCTGACACTATAATACGATTGGTAATAGGGTAATAATTTCCAGCAATCGGTTCGCTATCTACATAAGTATATTGCTCGGCATGATTCTTTCTACAAAAGGAATAAAACTCAAAAAAACATCACTTACCTCCTTTTAATTAATTGACGGCCATTGGAATCGGTCAAGAAAACACCATTTGACTTTATACCGTTAACTGTATAACGTGTAATGACTTCTTTAGAAATCTTATC
>OZJO01021754.1:0-11992 GCA_900406225.1 Acrobeloides nanus
TTTGAATGTTCACCGAACTTTAAAGGGAGGCTCAAATTTTCTGATTTTTTGCATAAACGTTCCTCACAACTAGTGCACTATTTTTATGCAAAAACTAAAAATACCTTTTTTTCATTTCGGGACCTGTGATGGGTTGAAGCTACTTTGGGGGGTCAGTTTTTGGGGTATTTTTTCGTATTCCCCTATGTATAAAATTATGTAAATATATAGGGTCAAAGTGGTCTTGGCATAAAATGAAGCTCCAATCACCAGCTACAAAATGCAAAAGACCGATTGCCAAAATCTAATTTCTTTAAAAAGATGTTGGCTCTGATCTCTTGGCCATGTGGTTTGCATAGTATTGCACGAATATAGGGCCATAATATTTTAAGAACAAGTCTGGAAGTTCTTTCTTTTTTTTAAATTATATCAGTAACTAACCTACTTTCAGAATAAACAAAAATTTGACCCGGCTCTAGACGTGTTAAAGTCCACCCGTACAAGTTGTATAAATGAAATCATAAAGTGGTGTACATATTTATCTCAAATCGCCACGTGGCGAGTGCCACATGAATTTTATGCCCTGGAAGGAAAATAGCCCCGAGATACCCTCCACATTACTCTCGGCGATTTGTAACTATGTACACTGCTTAAAAATAGACCGATTTATACTTCCATCTGATCAACATCATTCGATGAGACTTCATTGAAAGGCTGAGGTGGTATGGATGGCACATTCGCACAACGTTTGTTCTTCATTCGTCGATTCTGGAACCAAATTTTGATTTGCGTTTCACTCAATGAGAGTTCTTGTGCCAGTTGGTATCTTTTAGGACGGGACAAATATTTCGTATCGGCAAATTGGCGTTCTAGCTCCATGAGTTGTTCGCTGCTAAACGTAGTTCGCGGACGTCGCATCCGACCCCAATTTTGCCAATTCCATACTATAAATAATACGTTTTTCATATAAAGGGGGTGGTGCAGATCGGGCCCCGTCGAAAAAATTTTTTTTAAATGAATTTCTAGGGGTAAAATAATTTTCTTGACCGTGTTTTGGGCATTTTTTGACCTCAAAACCCATGTTTTTTGGACTTTGAGGTAAAAAAATGCCCAAAACACGGTCAAGAAAATTTTTTTTGGATTTTTTGAGTATGTTTTTTGGATTTTTCAGCCAAAATTACCCCTAGAAAGGTCATTTTTAAACAAATAACGTCAAGTGTACTTTGGGGGGGGGCTGGACTGCACCGATCAGTACAGTTCGCCCCCACCCCAAATTCGCATAAATATAAACATTTTTGGGGGGGGGGCCGAAGTGCATAAGTTCCAAATTTTTTGCACATAGCGAATTTGCAAAATAATTTTTCCTCGTGTCCAAAAATTTTTTCCCCTCTTTCCCCCTAAAATATCTGCCCCTATGTGCAAAATTTTCTGCTTCCCCCTATACATGAAATTCGCATATTCCTCCCCCCAAAATTCGCATACACTTACTAGTGATTGCAACCGGATCATAGATAAAAGCTGAAGGTGGTGGCAAAGCAAAATTCGGAAATATTTGCGGCACATTGTAAATCGATTCATTTTGTTTCTGCGGCAAGATGGACGAGCATAAATTTGGAATAGTGATAGGCAAAGAAAGTGCACTCGTAGTCGGCGTTGACTTTGCTTCATTCCCACCAAAACTTGTCGCACGATCTTGAGCATTGAATGTTTTACTAAGATTCTGTGGTACGTTAACATTAGGCGAATCTTCTACAAGGCTGCGCACCGAGCTAAACATATTGAACAGCTTCCTCGTCTTTTACAAACTGATACATAAGCATCTTTGCTTATAACTTATACCCCTTTATCCAATCAAAAATTTGTTCAAGGCGGAGCTTTTGCACTTATATGGTATAATTGAGCTGTCAAAGAAATCATTTCCAACTTTTCTCCCATTCGAGCTCCGGGAATTATGACTGTTATCCAACCAAACAGCAAAACCATTCGTCAAATGTCCCTAATTCGATTATGCAAATCCTCATGAGGGATTGTTTTCAACCAAATTTATTGGTTGTTGAAACTCCTTGATAGAACCGTTTTGCGCCGAATTTCTTTTCACGCCTTGTTCCCTCGAGGCACGTTTTGTCGGCCATAATTCACAAAGGCTATGTGTTTGACGAACATTATTATGCTCTTTATTTTGATTACTGTAATGTTGAAAGCTTTTTATAGAAATTTTTATTTTGATATGTAATAACATTAACAGGGTGTCTCCAAAAAGTGGAATTTTCGTGATTTTTTAAATGAATTTTGAACTCGAATTTTTTCTAAAAATGACCCGTATAGGGGTAATTTGATGCGGGGAATCGATTGTGCGCACTTCCAACGCTTCCTTAACCCTGATTCAAGGTAGCGTGTTGAATCGAAAATGAAAAAAAAATCGGATTTTGACCGGACATCCTAGGGTTTTTCTATCGAAAAATCGATCGTGCGTGTTTTCGAAACGTGAAAATGCTGCCCCTGATTCATGGAAAAGGTGGGTGTAAGGATCAGTGAAGCTGTATGTTTTTTAAGTTTATCAAACATCACAATTTACCACTTTTTAGGGCCAGGAAAGCGTTTTCACGTTTCGAAAACACATGCAATCGATTTCTCGCATAGAAAAACCCTCGGATATCCGGTCAAAATCCGAATTTTTTCATTTTCGCATCAACACGCTACCCTGAATCAGGGTCAAGGAAGCGTTTTCAAGCGTTGGAAATGCGCGCAATCGATTCCCCGCACCAAATTACCCCTATACGGGTCATTTTTAGAAAAAGGGGTCTAATTTTTCGGGTCTAAAATTCATGAAAAAATCACGAAAATTCCACTTTTTTGGGGACACCCTGTAATTATTGGCACAAACACATTGCAATAAAAAACGTGCGTTCTATCAAATTTTCGACCGAAATTCGATTTTTGGAGCAAAAATTCGATTTTTCACAAAAATTCAATTTTTCGACCGAAATTCGATTTTTGTTCTAAAATTTGATTTTTCACAAAAAAATTCAATTTTTCTTCAATTTTTACTTGAAAATTTTTCATAATACTTTAAAATTTTCATAATTTTCAGGTATTCTTTCGAAGATATCTGCGATTACTTGACGAGCACGAAAATTCGGCGCAATTCGAAGATATTCACATATTCTCGGATAGAAGAATGGCAAAGCTTTACAAAATACCGGGTTTTCGTCAGCAACAAGTCGTTCAAAAAGCAACAAGACGATTTCAGAGTACGCCAAAATTTTTAGATCCAGATCCTGAATGGAAAATGTTTTTAAAAAATTCAATGTGAGTCATTACATTCAATTTTGATAATGGCATTTGTTGAGTGGAATTTGATGTGGTTGCAGAAGAAGATTCGTCCTCGACTTTGATATTCGAAATGAAAGGATTTGCTCTCACCGATTTCGCTGGCAATGCTTCGTTACGTTTTTCTCTTCGAAATTCTAAATTATTTGACAGTTGGCACTAGGGCAACTCTCACGGTCACGGACATCAATTAGGGGTCGTTCACATATCACGTGATCAGGTTGAGGGAGTGGGGGTAACTGAAATGATCACGGTGGAGGGGGGGGGGCCAGGCCATTGATCACGTGATCAGACACGTAGCGAGGGGCAATTTCCTCCCCTCTCCACGAAATCGAAAAAGATGAAAATTTTGGCCCATTTTCGCTATTCAGACACAAAATAGTTTTAGTGAACTGAAGCTATTTAAGACTTGTTAGAAAATTACCTTCTAGGCACTTCGACGTCGACACTATCTTGTAAACTTTATCATACTCTTTATTTTCTGCGGATTCACATTCTACTAGTGAAATATCGAGTTTCTAAACAGTAGTTGGGCGACCAAATGGATACAAACGTCTATTTGACTGAAGAAAAATCAATATTTGTGTGAAGAAATAAGTGCGACGCTAAAGCCGAACCGATCGCGATTGGTTCGGTCTTCACCTCGCACTAATTTCTTCACACAAACGTTGATTTTTCTTCAGTAAATCGACGTTTGGACGCCGTGCGATAGAGTTTAATACCGAACTGCAGACTTGATGATCTTATGTCAATCGTTTCAATAAACACGAGTTTATTGAAATTCAGGCAACTTTTATTGCAACGAAAAGTTGCCTGAATTTCAATAAAATCGTGTTTATTGAAACGATTGGCAAAAGATCATAAGATCCGCGTATCGGTAAAGTTTCAAAAACAAAGTGTTATATGAGAAATAACAAAAAATAATGATTTCCTACCTGAACTATTTTTTCTCGCAGGAATTTTTCTATCTTGGCATGAGTGACAATTTTGTCGACAACTCGAATTGAATTGTACAACTTTTTCAACGCTTGCTCAATTAAGTGAAAGCAGTCTTTTTCCATCATGTTGGCACCATTTGACAAATTTTTAACATTTGACCTATATATGGGGTTATTGTAAAAAAGTAAAGATGGGGGGAGGGGTAATCTTTACAGCCAAAATTTTTTCGCAAATTTAAAAAAAGACTCTCTAGGAGTAATTTTATGCGAGAAATCGATTGCGCGCATTCCCGAAGCTTGAAAATGCTTTCCTGACCATGATTCAGGGGGGTGGCTGTAAAGGTTAAATTCGAAAAAAAAATTCGGAGCTCGTCTACATGGGGGGATTTTTTTACCCACGTGATTTTTTTTCAAAAATTTTTTTTCCGATTTTCTTCTAAAAATCGACTTTTTAGGGTAATTTCTAGGCGAAAAATCGATTGTGCGCATTCCCGAAGCTTGAAAACGCTTTCCTGGCCATGATTCAGGGAAATAGATGTGTGTATTGAAGCGAAAATATGAAAGTTTTGAATTTTTCTTCTAAAATCATCGTTCTAAGGGTTATTTTATGCGAGAAATCGATTCAACGCATCCCCGAAGCATCAAAATGCTTCCTTTACCCTGATTGTGACCCTGATTCAGAGAAATTAGTACATGTTGGATTTTCGCTTCAATACACACTCTTATTTCCCTGAATCAGGGTAAAGGAAGCATTTTGACGCTTCGGGGATGCGTTGAATCGATTTCTCGCATAAAATAACCCTTAGAACGATGATTTTAGAAGAAAAATTCAAAACTTTCATATTTTCGCTTCAATACACACTCTTATTTCCCTGAATCAGGGTAAAGGAAGCATTTTGACGCTTCGGGGATGCGTTGAATCGATTTCTCGCATAAAATAATCCTTAGAACGATGATTTTAGAAGAAAAATTCAAAACTTTCATATTTTCGCTTCAATACACACATCTATTACCCTGAATCAGGATCAAGGAAGCATTTTCACGCTACGGGAATGCGCGCAATCGATTTTTCGCCTAGAAATTACCCTAAAAAGTCGATTTTTAGAAGAAAATCGGAAAAAATTTTTGAAAAAAAATCACGTGGGTGGCCCTCCCCCACCATGTAAACGAGCTCCAAAAATTCGAAAAAATAAAATAAAACGCTCACGGTGGAGTTGTTGGCCCACTTCGGATAAATTCATAAATGGCCATTAGTTTAACCGACTGGCTAGCAATCATATTCTTATACAGATTGGCACAATGCTCCATGTTAAGCAGCTTTTGAAGCAAAATTTTCAGTGCTGGACGTGAATCAAATTCTTCCGCAATTAAAGATGCCGCATCTAAGCACCAAAATAATGTCCCAGTCACATTCACTGGTATCTTATGAATGAAATCTAAACAATAACATGTCATGTAACACATAGCACACACTACCCATGTCCACTTTTTGAGAATCTTGCCGAGCTATAAAACTACCGCTGCTAAGAATTCGGCTCGTTTCACCCAACAGTATTGTACTGATTATTTGGAGTAGCATTCCGTGGTTCATTAAGCCCACGATCAAATCCTCGATGTTCAAGCTGGAAATTGTTTGTGTGTGAAAATTTTCGACGAATTTAATGGATTTTATACCTCTCGGGAATGGTTTCATTTTCGTCATTAGTCTTTCGTGCGCGGTCGTCTTTTTTGGCGCGAAATACAAAGACATATGCTAATTGGCGGCTGGCGACATTGTCGGTGTCAAAATGGTCCTTTTTGGATTCATCTTCGGCTTCTTCGCCATCGTCAAGAGTAAAAATCTAAAAAAGGACCAGTTCACTTTTGAACAAACTTTTTTTTATAAGAAAGTTCATGTTGTGGCGATCAACTTTTGCTTTGGAAGTAAATTCTAATTCGTTAACCCCTTAAAGATAAGTGCGAAACCAAATTGCTTGGAAATTTTGAATATGTTTTGTGTATTGAAACGAAAGGATTGATGTCTTGATTCAATAAAAGCTGTTTATTGAAACGATTGAGTAAATCATTATAAAATTCAAAATGCTGACACTTCGAGAAAAAATACAAAACCCTTGAACATTTGAGAAAAAATAAATACAGCATTTTTTATAACTCACTAAGATGAATAAAATGACACTAAAATGATTGAATTTGAATAATGTTTATGGTTATTGAAACGAAAACCCTGATTCATGTTTTCGTTTCAATAACCCAAAATATTGTTTAAATTCAATAATTTTGGTGTCATTTTATTCGTCTCTACGAGTTATAAAAAATGCTGTATTTATTTTTCCCAAATGTTCAAGGATTTTGAATTTTATAATGTTTTATTATAGTCGTTTCAATAAACAATCTGATTGATGAATCAGGGTTTTCGTTTCAATGTTCAAACTCGTTTGAAAACTTTTTTCGCAATTTTGTTTCGCTCGTAACTTTTTACGGTTAGCTTTTCATGTAGTGCCGTAAAAACAAAAAATACTCTAAATTTCGTGCTCTTTAAGATGGCATCAACTCTTTGCTCGAGCTCGGAAAATTAAGAACCATACCTGCTTTGCCATAAGTTGTAACTCTGTATAATCACGTTCGACTTCGTCATTTCGTATAGAAACATGAACTTCTCTCAAATCTCCGCCGAAATCAGTTGATTCCGGAAAGAACTGCGAAGTTAATTTCCGAATTGGAAACAATGTTATTTGTCTAGAAGCAAAATGTGTTACTTGTTAAAAAAAATAAATCCCTACATCGATCTCCACATATTCTGCGCTGTTATATTCCACATTTCGTTTGTAAAAGAATTATGTGTTGACAAAAGTAGATGTTTTAAGCAAGCACAACCTATTCCAGAAATGAATTGGGATGGATGAGAGATGTATTCGTTAAAAAGAAGTTGAATATCGAGAAGCAAGCGCTCGGACCATTCGGAATCTTAAAGGATCAGTCTTCACTTTTGTGTTTTTGATGCCATATGAAAGAGCACAAAATTTGGAGCCTTTTTTGCTTTTACGGCACTACTTAAAAAGCTAACCATAAGAAGTTATAAGTGAAAAAAAATTTTCAAACAAGTTTGAACATTGAAACGAAAAGCCTGCACCTAAAATTAATTTTTGAATTTTTGCTTCAAATTTTAAAAATGTATAAAGACAGCATTTTTTCGTATCGAGACGAATAAAATGACATCAAGATGATCGAATTTGAAAATTGTTTTGGGTTATTGAAACGAAAACCCTGATTCATGTTTTCGTTTCAATAACACAAAACAATGTTTAAATTGGATAATTTTGGTGTCATTCTATTCGTCTCGATTTTTAAAAAAAACAACGCTGTATTTCTTTTTGAATTAAGCCTAAACATTTTTAAAATTTTAAGAAAATTCAAAAATTAATTTGCCGGCTCAGCACGGCGGCGTGAAAGGGGGAGTAAAAGCGTATCATCTCGGAAATGGTTCGAAATGAAGTTGTATGGGGGTTTTTGGACCCGCTGAATCGATTCCCGGTGTTATTTTCAGTGTGCAAGTTCAGGAAGTGGGACTTTTGGCGGGGCCCCCTTATAGGAAATAGCCCCTAAAGAGAAGTCCCAGGGTTTTTTTAAAATCTTTTTCAAATCGCAAAAATAACGCCGGGATCGTGTTCTACGCCCTCAAAAACCCCCCAAAAACACTAAACATGTCGATATTTATAAAAGTTAGACTGTAGAAAAAATTTCCTAGGGGTGACCCCACTTGACCCAAGGGTGCCCTCTAGTAACGAGTACAACTTTTTATAGGAAAAAGCTTTTCACTCAATTCTTTTTTTATTTACTAGAGCATAACCGAAAGTACACTGTTGAGGTTTTTTTCTGCAGTTTCATTGTGTTCAGAACATAGAAAAATTCGGTTTTTTACAAAAAATAGCCATTTTTGGCACTTTTTTCGCCACAAAAAAATAACTTTGACACGCGATGACGAAAAAAAACCTCAGCGGTGTACTTTCGCCCCTACTCTAGCGGATAAAAAAAGAATTGAGTAAAAAGCTTTTTCCTATAAAANTTTTTTACAAAAAATAGCCATTTTTGGCACTTTTTTCGCCACAAAAAAATAACTTTGACACGCGATGACGAAAAAAAACCTCAGCGGTGTACTTCCGCCCCTACTCTACCGGATAAAAAAAGAATTGAGTAAAAAGCTTTTTCCTATAAAAAGTTGTACTCGTTACTAGGGGGCCATGTGGGGTCACCACCAGGAAATTTGTTAAAGGTACAGGGTCAGAATGGGCTCATTAAAGCATGACCATACTTTTATGGTCAGAACCCCCTATTTTTTAGCTGAGAATCACGAATTGTAAAGTCAACTTTTTCCTAGACCTCATCTTCACACTTAAAATTGCGTATCAAGGCAACATAAATAACACCTTCTTGAGAAGATAAATAACACTTTCTTGAGTGTTCAAAGGTTGCCTTAAACAATTTGAGCGCGCTCCAAGTTGAATTTATAAAGTGAGATTAATGCATGGGAAAGTTTTTTAAAGTCATTTTTATTCAAAACTCGCGTCTTAAAAAATTTAAAACCTTGTCCGAAGCTCAATACCATCGATTTTACGTGTATTTTTTGAATTTTCTAACCTCTCTAAAACACCCAGGATAATTTTTTTTAGCCAAAATTTCTTTCCGGCAGATGTATTTCACTATGGAGAACATTTCTAGCATAGCTTCAAAAAAATCCGAGAAAAAAATTTTTTCTCGACTTATTTCTACTCCCATGTGTAAAAATGGGTCAAAATCGAAGTTTCAACGAGTACAACTTTTAATAGGAAAAAGCTTTTTACTCAATTCTTTTTTTATCCGCTAGGGTAAGGGCGAAAGTACACCGCTGAGGTTTTTTTTCGTCATCGCGTGTCAAAGTTATTTTTTTGTGGCGAAAAAAGTGCCAAAAATGGCTATTTTTTGTAAAAAACCGAATTTTTCTATGTTCTGAACACAATGAAACCGCAGAAAAAAACCTCAACGGTGTACTTTCGGTTATGCTCTAGTAAATAAAAAAAGAATTGAGTGAAAAGCTTTTTCCTATAAAAAGTTGTACTCGTTACTAGGGGGCACCCTTGGGCCAAGTGGGGTCACCCCTAGGAAATTTTTTCTACAGTCTAACTTTTATAAATGTCGACATGTTTAGTGTTTTTGGGGGGTTTTTGAGGGCGTAGAACACGATCCCGGCGTTATTTTTGCGATTTGAAAAAGATTTTTAAAAAAACCCTGGGACTTCTCTTTAGGGGCTATTTCCTATAAGGGGGCCCCGCCAAAAGTCCCGCTTCCTGAACTTGCACACTGAAAATAACACCGGGAATCGATTCAGCGGGTCCAAAAACCCCCATACAACTTCATTTCGAACCATTTCCGAGATGATACACTTTTACTCCCCCTTTCACGCCGCCGTGTATTGAAAGTTCGGTCTCCTTTTATCCATGTTTGATTGACATTTTTAGCAGTGAAATCAAATTATGTGATTTTGGTGAATCTCGAATTTTGGATAATTCTCTAGCCAGTACAAATGTTGGCACTACAGCATATTGGCCACCAGAACGTTTTTCTAATGGACAATTTAAATATGATATCCGTGCGGATATTTGGAGTTTGGGTATAACTGTATTAGAAGTGATTCTTGGGAGATTACCCTATGTGTTTAATGATCAACATGAATATGAAAGGTAATACTGTTATAAAAAGCATTGATTAGCAGATTTTTTCGGCCTAAATATCAAAAAATCCCTTTGAAACTCTTGATATGATCTCTTGACCCCCCATCTCGCTTTGTGCCTGAATAAAAATGCGGTTTAGTTTTGTGCAATATAATACGATTGCAAATACAAATTTTGAAGAAATTATTGATCAGTACATAAAGCCTTATTATTCTGGCTGTTTATGTGAACTATTGGAAATGTGTACAAATAAACTTGAAAATCGACCAAAACTAGATGATCTAGAAGTGAATGAATTTTACGAAGAGAATAAAACTTTTGATCTAAAACAAGTTGTAGAATTTTTTGATTCGGTTAAAATAAATAACGTATAAACTAGTATTGTAAATGTAAGATTCTTTTACATATTTTATAGCCTGTTTCCAGAGGTGGTATGCACAACGGCGGATAAAATTTTATCCGCTGATTTATCTGGGTGCATTACTGTCAAAATTGTCGTCAATGATCGCATCAAGCCAAAAAGTATGAAAATCGAATCACATGCCATCATCATTCTTGGTGAAAATCCAAACAGAGAATCTTCTTTATAATAACGCAGGCTAAAATTCGACAATTAAGTTGAATAAATATACTTACAAAATTGCGTAAAGTAGACTAGTGAAGAGAGAAATCAACAATCGATAAAAAATCTTGGAAACATGTTCGGCTGGAGCTGGAAGAAATTCGAAAAAAATATCTTCATCCAATCGAAATTGAAAGTGTAAGGGCGGCAATTTCCACCATTCAAAAATCGTTTTGATTCCACACAATTCTTTTGCGTATTCGCAGTGACATGTATCACAGATCTGAAAAAATAACAGGTCAAAGTTCAAAAAGAAAAAAGCAAATACTTCATTTTGACGAATTGCATACCACTGATCCAAACAATGCCGATGAATGAATCCCATAGAGCCACGACAATCACAGGGTGAGATCAAGTCTGAAGTTTGTCCCTCCTCCATACAAATGCGGCATGTAGGAATATCGGTTGCTTCCATTTTAGCACTGACAGAATAGTTTCAATAAAAACGGCTAAAATAAGAATTTGAAAAAAGCAAAAACCAGCGCCACAGGCGTAAATTTTTAAGAAATCTTGTTTTCAAGCTGAAAACACTCAAACTTTTCGATTTTTGGTGAAAAAATACCATATTTTGGACATTTTTGGTGAAAAAAGCACATCCTTCCTCTTTCTTCCTTCTTCTCACTTCCCCTTCCGACTCTCGGCACAAACCCAAAAAAACCTATATGATGAAATCTTGAATTATGATATTTCTGATTTCGACCTCCGGGATATAGTTTAAAGGAAACCAACTTTTTGGTTGGTTTAAACCAACTCATGTTGATAAGTTTACTAAGTTTTTGCTCTTTGATAAGTTCGACAAAAAGTCGAACTTACTTTCTGTCGAACTTATCAAAGAGCAAAAACTTAGTGAACTTATTAACATGAGTTGGTTTAAACTAACCAAAAAGTTGGTTTCCTTTAAACTATACTCCGGGATCGAACCCTTTGTCGTAATAAATCAGCAGAATATTAAATTTTTTATTATTATTAAAATAAAACAATAAATATTAGATACTATACATAATTTGATCTATCGGACAGCAACAAAAAGAAACAGTGACTTCGATACAAGTAGTGCGGCAATTTTCTTTCAAAATTGCCTTACATTTTATTGGTGGTGGGGTAAACACTTCAAACGGGCTGACTTCAAACATTCCATTAGTTTCTGGAGAGGTATTCTCGTCCGAGAAAGTCTTTGGTTCATGCCCTTTTTGACAATTAGAGCCTTCTATCAAATTTAAAAAGATTAATTTTAAAAAAGCCAATTCTAAGGATAAGCCTAGGCTAATCATAAGCCTGAGCCTAGTCCTAAAATTAAGCATAATCTTATGCATACCCCTAAGCCTAAGCCAGTACGTAACTAGGATTTTTTCATGAGGGAGGTACAAGATCTCAATTTTTTATTTTGGTCAAAAACATAAGGAGAAGCCTTTGGATTG
>OZJO01021755.1:0-33769 GCA_900406225.1 Acrobeloides nanus
TGTATTCTATCACGGTAGATATGTCTTTTGTCTTGAGTACCCCTCTATCTGTGTTGATGGTTTATTTAGTCTTTAAATAGTCTAAAGGAATTGGAATTTATAAGTATTATATGTTGTATACATTTATCACAAGTTATGCATATGATCTGGTTTTAATGTTATGGAAGCCAATACCTATATTTCCAACACCGGCTATTGCGTCAGGTGGTATTTTGCAAAATTCAGGGTCCATAGCAGCGCATATACAGCTTACATTATATGCGGCAACAATTGTACATTTTAGCATGGGTTTGTCTCAAGCTGTTGTTTATGAAAAATCGAATTTTCAAAAAAATTTCCAAAATGGCTCTTCGATTTCGCCCTCGATTTAAAAATGTTTTAGCACTTGCCATAATCAATCTGTTTATGGCAAAAGAGTGTTTTATTTCTTCGATTTAATTAATAAAGTTATGCAGAATATAAAAAATGAATTATGCTGTTTACGAACGCTTTGTTGATTTTTAAGCAATTTGAAGCAAAAAACATCACCCTTGGTGATCTTTGAAAAAGTTGTTGCATTTTATTAGAGGAAGATTTTAATCTATTATGCTTCCGAAATAGGTTTAAGTTGACTATTCTAGAGGTCCATTTACATTGCGTTCCACAAATGATCCAAGTTTTGTATTGAAGCGAAAACCCTTATTCAGGGAAATGAGTGTTTTGTATTGAAGCGAAAATAAAAATTTTAGATTTTCTGCCTCAAAATCATCTTCTTGGGGGCAATTTTATGCGGAAAATTGATTGTGCGCATTCCCGAAGCGTGAAAATGCTTCCTTGTTCTTGATTCAGGGAAATAGATGTGTGTATTGAAGCGAAAATATGAAAATTTTAGGTTTTTCTTCTAAAATCATCGTTCTAAAGGTTATTTTATGCGAGAAATCGATTCAGCGCATCCCCGAAGCGTTGCGGTAGAAACATAATTTTTCAAGGACGATGGTCAAGGATGCATTTTGACACTTCGAGGATGCGCTGAATCGATTTCTCGCATAAAATAACCTTTAGAACGATGATTTTAGAAGAAAAACCTAAAATTTTCATTTTTTTGCTTCAATATACACATCTATTTTTCTGAATCAGGATCAAGGAAGCATTTTTACGCTTCGGGAATGCGCGCTATCGATTCTCCGCACAAAATTACCCCCAGAAATATGATTTTGAGGGAGAAATTTCACTAAATAAATTCAAATCAGAGCGCAGTCGAACCGTTTAAGTCAATATTTGAAAGCTCGAAAGTCTCTTCTATTGTTTGATACGCCTTACATTCATCTATTTCTGTTCTGGCTCTGTTTTAATGTTTATGCAACGTCCCGATTGCCTGTTATAGAACTCCGACACGTGTACAGCCAACTATAACAACCTCCTGACTAGAGAACCTTCAATGACAGACTAAAGGTTATTTTCCGGAAATCCCGAGTCCAGGATTTTCAGATTTTGAATATTTCAAAATGCTACTAGTCCGAGCAGCTGAAGCCATTTTCGCTGATCTAGGGTTAAAAATAACCCCGAAATCTTATATTTTAAAGTTACAGAAAGTTACAGCGCTTTTTTAATTTTTAATTGTAATTTTTTTTTAATTTCATAAAAAATTGAACTAGTCACAAAATTTTAACGGAAAAATACCAATTTTAAAATGCTTCTCCTCCGAGCTGCGCTTACCGTTTTTGCTGATTTTGGGCTTAAAATAACCCTGAAATCTTATATTTTAAAGTTACGGAGCGTTTTTCCGATTGGCATTTTGAAATCTTTTTTCGAAAACTCTGAATATCCTGAACTCGAGATTTCCGGAAAAACAGTCAACTGTAGCCATCATGAATGGAATAATGAAGGCGAAGAAGAGAAGAAGCTGCTCGGGGCACAGCTAGGATCATGTGGACGGTCAGTGGACCGGGACCGATAAGCAAAGTCGGACCATGATGTTGAAGGAGCTGGCTCCTTGTCGGAAAAATGAAGCTAGACTTCACCACCAGGATTAAATTTTATTATGACGAAAAATGGGAAACAATGTGAAAAAAATTGAAAGCCGGAAGCGGACTTTCAACACGGGGATCGAACTTGATGGCAGTATAACTTTTCGTACAATTGTAGATCGTACGAACTACAATTGTACGAAAAGTTATACTACCAACTTGATAGCTCAAAGTTGCTTAACGTAAGTCAAAGTTCTGAGGCCCAAGTTAGGGCAACATAATTTGATCTTTCCACCCTCTAATCAATGCAAAAATAAGGGTATGCCTCAAAGATTGGGGTATAACTTTTTATTGAAGCGAAAACTTTCCATTGTGTCTATATAAAATTTTGTAGCGCTAGTTTCGAGCTTTCTAATGAGCGGTCAACGAGCTCTCAATTCAATTCTTATGCAGAGATATGGCCCCTACTTCAAAACTTTTGCACAAGTTTATATATACTAGAAGTAGCTTCTTCGCCAGAATTTGAGTTTCTCCCTACAACTTATGTTTTATGAATATATCGTTGTAACGAGCAACCATTCCCGTGTTAATCAAATGTAGTTCATGAATTCAAGTGTAGCTAGAAAATTTGACTGCGTCAACAATTAAATAAAAATAGGCAAAAATGTCAAGGCCCGTGTTTGACACACGTCTAAAAGAATTTTTTGACGAACATAAAAATGTAGTTGATTGATGCGTGTTCCTTGCTAATAAAAGAATCAATTCATGAAGCTAACATAAATCCCAAATGTCATACAATGTTTGATATTAATAGGCACAAACAGGGTGTTCCACATAATCATATACAAAATAGAGATGGAAAATAATGATCAATAGCATCTTGTCAGCGCGAACTAGGAAGTAAAGGAGGATCGGCTCTATTTTTTCCATCGTTTTTAAAGGATCAGTCCAGTAATTTACAACCATATGAAAAAATGATATATGAAAATTTAAAAAATATAGAACTACAAAGGTTTTGGCTGTAGCGGGATCGACCCTGCGGTCTCAACATTGCTTAACTTGCCAGGTCGGATGGTCGGCTTCTTTGTCTTCTGCACTATGGTGTGCCAATTTATTTCGACCGTTCTCATGAAATAGACTTTAATAGAGAAATAGACTTTTAACTTGTGTATTGAAAATGAATTTACTTACGTAATTTGGATATACCCAAATTACGCAAGTGGAACTTGCGTAATTTGGGTATATCCTGTGCAAAGTGGCATTTCTGGTGAGCCTAATCTTAGAAAGCTATCCGCTGATCTTAGAAAGCTCTATCCGCACAGGATTGTGCCGGATAAAGGAGGTTGGTGGACCGGCAAAAAAAGAAGTTAATATTAGGCGGCTCTGCGAATTATTTTACATTTTTAATTTAATTAAACAAATTTTTGGCTATAAATTTTTTGTACACCTTGTACATTTTTAGACACCCCGCACTTTAAGCTAGAATTGAATTTCACATGAAATTTAATGTAATGCAAACAAGCACAAAAGACTTCCCAAAATAGAAGGGTCAGAAGTCGGGAATAGGCGAGATCAGTAACAATTTATAAGGCGAGACCAGGAACAAGCGGAAACATTTGTTCGTGATCTATATGTACTAACATATAATAGTTGTTATAAAGCGGAGGCTTAATCAGTCGAAGGTATAACATTTGTTGTAGCTAGTTCACTTATTGAGCTGCATTTATCGAGGTTCGAGTGTTCAAAAAATTTTTCTTTTAAAATCGACTAAAGAACATATTAGGGTTTTTTAGTCGAAAAACACTTTGGTATCGTTATGTTTGCATGAAAAGTTTGATAGCCCATCATTTCGCGTTACTCGGGGTGCTCCAGGGAGGCGTTGATAGTGTGAACGTTTCGATCAGCGAAATGAATTGCTCTTCAACCTATTGCCACAAGTTCCAACTTTCTTTCCGTGCAATCCGTAAAGGCTTTCATGATTTTAATAAATTTCCGGGTTCCAAAACATAAAAAAGCCATTTTTTAGGTTACCTTGTATAACACAGTCAATTGTAGCTATGGGTCTCTATTTTATAGCAGCAATAATAATTTTGTCGTTTTGTTCAGAAGCCTATGCAACATGTACAGATAGTAATACAAAGTAACCCTGATCTATAGCACATGCTTTATCCAATTTTTACTACATTTTAGCTGCCCTACATGGGTCGGGAATGGATTTTGTAACAACACATATTATTCTTGCCAAGACTATCTAGCTTATTGTTCATATTCTTGCAATGTAGCTAGCTGTAACCCACGAACTACTTGTTATTCAACCAATACACCAGCACCATCAGCAACAACAACATGTGTAGATAATAGTACCTACTGTTCTGATTGGGTATCCAATGGATTTTGTACCAATACTTTTTACACGTGTCAAGAAAGAATGTCAGATTGCGCATTGTCTTGCAATATTGGCGGCTGCAACCCACAAATAACATGTAGTGGAGCACCAGCTGCAACTACAAGTTCACCTAGTGGAAGCTTAGCAGTAAATGGTGCTTGTCAAGACACTAATACTACGTAAGATATTGCATAGAAATTATAAGATAACCTATTCTATAGATGCTCTTATTGGGTAGCAAATGGATTTTGTCAAAACCAATTTTATAATTGTTCTTTTAAAGCAAGCACTTGTGGTGCCTCATGCAACATTCAAGCATGTTCACCATATGCTGCATGTTCTGGCAACAGTGGATGCAGTGATATCAGTACTAGGTAAAATAAGAAATGATGAAAAAATAAATAAAAATGAAGTTTAGGTGCGCAACTTATGCCAAAAATGGGTTTTGCCAAAATCCATATTATAATCAAACATATCTTTGCAATAACTGTGCCAAAACTTGTGGACTTTGTAATGCCTGCCCTACAACAACTACAAGCACTACTACTACTACGACAACTACAACTACTACTACAACAGTTCCAACAACGACTGTCCCCACTACAACTGTTCCAACAACGACTGTTCCTACTACAACTGTTCCTACTACAACTGTTCCTACTACAACAGCTCCAACAACAACTGTTCCTACTACAACTGTTCCTACTACAACTGTTCCAACGACGACTGTCCCCACTACAACTGTTCCAACAACGACTGTTCCCACTACAACTGTTCCAACAACGACTGCTCCTACTACAACAGTTCCAACAACGACTGTCCCCACTACAACTGTTCCAACGACGACTGTCCCCACTACAACTGTTCCAACAACGACTGTTCCCACTACAACTGTTCCAACAACGACTGTTCCCACTACAACAGTTCCAACAACGACTGTCCCCACTACAACAGTTCCAACAACGACTATCCCCACTACAACAGTTCCAACAACTACCGTTCCCACTACAACTGCTCCTACTACAACCGTTCCTACTACAACAGTGCCAACAACGACTGTTCCCACTACAACAGTGCCAACAACGACTGTTCCCACTACAACTGCTCCTACTACAACCGTTCCTACTACAACAGTTCCAACAACGACTGTTCCCACTACAACAGTTCCAACAACGACTGTTCCCACTACAACTGTTCCAACAACGACTGTTCCCACTACAACTGTTCCTACTACTACTCCTGCATCTGGTTAAAAAATAATGTCAAATTAACAATAACACGAGTCGTGTTGTGCAGTTGTAAATTTACAAATGTAAATTTACATAATTTATGTAAATTATGCAAAATCAAATCGACTCAGATGGGATTCGAACCCGCGACCTTGTGGGAAAAATAAAAAAAGTCATTTTTTTCAAAAACGACCAAAAATATTTTTTTTCGTGTCAAAAATATTTTTCTCACGTAGATAGCCCCCTGTTTGGAATAAAAGTGTTTTAGAAATTTAAATAAAAAAAAAATTTTTTTTAATTTCTCTGACCCCCTACAATAGTTTTTTTGGTCGCGGGTTCGAATCCCGTTTGGAGCAGAATTGTTTGCAGAAAAAAGTCCATTTTTTGTGCAAAAAAAGTCTATTTTTTGAGCGAAAAAATTCTGCTCCAAACGGGATACGAACCCGCGGCCCAAAAAAATATTGTAGGGGGTCAGGGAAATTTTTCAAAAACACTTTTATTCCAAACAGGGGGGCTATCTACGTGAAAAAAATATTTTTGGTCGTTTTTGAAAAAAATGGACTTTTTGATTTTTTCTACAAGATCTCGGGTTCGAATCCCATCTGAGTCGATTTGATTTTGCATATTTTACATAATTACGTAAATTTACATGTAAATTTACGTACATTGCACAACACTAAACACGACCGCCTTGCGGCTTGGTATCTTTTATCCAACCTTTTATATAAAAATAATAATAAATTTTTGAAAAAATGTTCTAGTTATGCTTAGAGTATTCTCTTTGAGGAGTACTCCCCCCCCCTCCTCCTCAGCCCCATCCGAAATTTTGTGCTTTAGTAAATTTTGTTTTTAGTAACATTTTTTGTAGGAACACTCCCTCAAAATTGTGTGCTTTATTAAAAATCGTCATAACTTCGATGAACTTAATTCTATTAAGAGATGATTGTCAAAAGTTCGACCTTAGTGTTAAACAGTTCGAGTGGGCTCCAAGTTGAATTTATTTAGTGAGATTAACGCAAGTTTTTAAAAATCATTTCGAGTCAAACTTCGGATGCCAAAAAATTCAATCTCTTGTTCGAAGTTCAAAAACCCGATTTTACGTTGATTTTTTGAATTTTCTAACCTGTCTAAAACACCATAGATAATTTTTTCGACCAAAATTTCTACCTTGCCGATGTATTTCAATATGGAGAACATTTCTAGCGTGATTTCGAAAAAATCCGAGAAACTTCGATTTTTGAGCCATTTTGACACGTGGGACTAATTGGATGCATCAAAAAAATTTTCTCTCGGATTTTTTCGAAACGTTGCTAGAAATGTTCTCCATATTGAAATTGCATTTTTGCGACTTTTCGCTTCAATACAAAGGTCTTCCCAGAATCATAAAAGCGTTTTTTCGATTTGAAAATGTCAAATTCGGATTTCCCGCATGTTTTTACCCCTAGAGGGGTCATTTCCAGGATTGTTTTACGTAGGTGGCCCCCCCCCCTATTGTGTAGTAGCTTCCAACTCTTCAATTATGAAATAGTCAATTGATCGTAATATTAAAATATATTTATTTAACATGAAATTCAAAATAAGTATCAGGAAAAGGTTCGTCAATAAAACTGTAATGCCACCATTCTCGAGGATTTGGACGAAATCCGTGCTTCATCATAACATTACGAAGATAATTTCGATGCTCGGTATAGGGGGATGCAATTATAGGGCTATCCTGATGTGATGCTTGATCAAATAAATCAAAACTCGAGCCCATATCTAATGTGCCTAAATTAGAAATTATCCTTTTAAAGTGTGGAGGGTTAATTTTGCGGGGTGCGGCAGTTTTTTTGACGGAAATTGGAGGAAATTCGAATATTAGGCGGCTCTGCGAATTATTTTACATTTTTAATTTAATTAAACAAATTTTTTGGACACTCTGTACATTTTTAGACACCCTGCACTTTAAGCTAGAATTGAATTTCACATGCAATTTAATGTAATGCAAACAAGCACAAAAGACTTCCTAAAATAGAAGGGTCAGAAGTCGGGAATAAGGCGAGATCAGTAACAATTTATAAGCGAGATCAGTAACAATCTATAAGGCGAGATCAGGAACAAGCGGAAACATTTGTTCTGGATCTAAGAAAACAAGTAATATCATTCAACTCACAAGGAACACTCATTATGTGTTACGCTCAAAAAGCCCAATTGAGCCTGAAAGTTCATCAAAAATGAATAATAATAGCGCCAGTCCTAGATTCCCAGGGGAGGATACAAAATTGCAGGGGTACCCCCAACTTCAAAGTGGCGTAGAAAATTTAAAATAAGACAGATTTACACCAAAATGTAATTGATTGTGCCCCAAGTATTCCTCTATCAATTACTTTTTAAATTAAGTGAAAAGACTTTAAGGGCTTCGAAAAAAACTGTTTTGAGGGACTCGGCAGGGGTCAAAAAACCTGTGCTATCAAGTAACCTAACAGCTCACATATGGGGGGAGGCGCACCCCTATCAAAAAGCAGGCGAAGACAAAATTTGAGATTCCTTTTGCAAAGTCCTGATTTTCTCTGATTTTTTAAATTTAAAAAAATACCGTCATCTAAAAATAAGATCTCTCTCCCATCTTCCAACTTTCTCGAGACCCATTTTCTGTCCTCAATCTTATTTCCAATTTTTGCTATAGTTAAATCCACTGTACTTCCACGTGTATGACCTGATTTTTTCGCGACATAGCCCAAATCAAATACCTCTGCTTTTTCAATAAATGGATAATATTCTTTCTTTTTCCTTTGGTCAGACAAATTTTTATTCCATTCCAAAAAATACTCAACTGATCTTCGCGGTCTATAGGCATCATAGATGACTAAAGTGTAATCATTTTGCTCAAATTCTTGTTGTGCTTTAGAAAGAGCTTCGGCCGCTTGTTTGGTTAAAATTGCCTAAATTTTTCATTATATTATCAGAGAAGTAAAAAACGATTCCCCAGGCATGTATATAGAATATGAGGGTGGCCCCCACAATATGGGGGGGGGGGTACCCACGTGAAAATTTTTCGGAAATTTTTTCCTGGCCCCTCTAGGGGTAAAAGCATGCGAGGAATCTGAATTTGACATTTTCGAAGAAAAAAACGCTTCCCTGATTCAGGGAAAGCTTTGTATTGAAGCGAAAAGTCGCAAAAATGTGATTTTGCCTATATTTTTGTGACTTTTCACTTCAATACAAGGCTTCCCGCATATGTGGGCAAGGAGGGCGAGGACTGAGTCCCAAAATAAGAAGTGGTCCTTAGAGAATTTTGAACCAAAATAAGAAATGGTCGATTTTATAGTAGTTTTACCACTTCTTATTTGAAAAAACATAAAAAAGAGGTAAAAATCACGATTTGTTGAGGTCTCCCTTCTATTTTTGCATTTGCTAGCTAACGCTATAACAATCAATTTTTCCTTGGCAAGAACTTTTGACCCCTTGGCGAGGACTTTTGCCCCCCCCCCCCACCCCGAGTATACATAGCGCGTGACGGGGTCAACGAAATGGCGAACTCGGCGGTGCAGCAAACATCCCGGAAGTCAAACAATTCCGCAATGATCGCACATCATTAAGCGGCAATGATCGCACATCATCGAGCGGCAATGATCGCACATCATCTCGAGATTTGAAGGCAAACTGTTCAAAATTCAAATATTCCAAACTTTTTATTCACCCTGTACAACTCAATAATTCCAAGAATTTTTCTCGTTTAGGATATCAAACAAACTTACTACATTCCTTTCATATCCCACTATGGGATGACCAATGAAATTTTCATTAGAAAAATATCTTAAATTTGAAATAATATTTGGGTTAATCTCATTAAGATAAACAAACTCTTCTGGTATAGACATTTTTATGAGAGACCAAATTTTGTCTAATCAATTGGCGATAATTCAAAACCGGAGTGTAAACATTCTTTATGAAAAAGAGAGCAGTTTGAGATGGGTTGAAACTGTTTGTTAAAAGCCAAGTGCATGCCGACTCCAGAAGAGGGTCGGCGTTATTACATTTTTATACGAAGTTAAAAAGTATTTGTCTAAGGTTAACAAATGTTATATATAAAAAACAGGGAGACCGAGCGCCTTCGGTGCTCAAAGGATCGTTCCAAATTTTTTTGCGTTTTTCGGTTCAATTTTTGAATTTTTAAAAAAATTTTCGGGCAAGGTTTTGCATTTTTGGAGCATCTCGGATTGACTTGAAATGACTTTTAAAAATTTTCCCATGCGTCAATTTCACTAAATAAATTCAAATTCAAGTCAGAGCGTAGTCGAATCGTTTAAGTCAATATTTGAAACCTCGAAATTCTCTTACATTGTTTGATACGCTTTACATTCATCTTTTTTCCGTTTTGACTCTGTTTTAATGTTTATGCAACGAAACTATCCCGATTGCCTGTATGTTATAGAACTCCAACACATGTACAGCCAACTATAACTATCCCCTCACTAGAGTCTACTAGGAACTTTTAATGACAGACTAAAGGTTATTTTTCCGGAAATCCCGATTCCAGGATGTTCAGATTTTGAAAATTTCAAAATGCTACTAGTCTGAGCAGCTGAGGCCATTTTCGCTGATCTAGGGTTAAAAATAATCCTGAAATCTTATATTTTAAAGTTATAGAGCGTTTTTCAATTTTTAATTTTTTTAAATTTCATAAGCAAACAAGTCACAAAATTTTAACGGAAAAATACCAATTTTAAAATGCTTCTCCTCCGAGCTGCGCTTACCGTTTTTGCTGATTTCGAGCTTAAAATAACCCTGAAACCTTATATTTTAAGTTACGGAGCGTTTCTCCGATTGGCATTTTGAAATCTTTTTTCGAAAACTCCGAAAATCCTGAACTCGGGCTTTCCAGAAAAACAACCTTTAGTATAACTTTTTTTCAAGATAACCTGCTGACTACCGTATTCCCTCTAATAGAAGCACCGGTGCTTCTATTTTTCAATCCCTCCGGCAGGGAGTGCTTCAATTAGAGGGGTGCTTCAAATAGAGGGGGTGCTTCTATTTTTCAATTTAAATTTCGAAAAAAAGCTTCTCGGCGTACTCGATTGCTTCTAATTTAAACTTGATGTCGTAGGCTTTTCTCTTTGAAGGCATAGGACCTTGATCGGTTTCAGAATCGCTCGACATTTTTGAAACTAACAAAATGAGCAAAAAGTAGATCATAAACGAAAAAAACATTCTCCTTATACAGATTTTCTTGTTAAGACAAAATTTATGGGGGTGCTTCAATTAGAGGGGGTGCTTCTATTTTTCAATCCCTTCAACAAGGGGTGCTTCTATTAGAGAGAATACGGTAGTTTAAAGATCTATATTTTAGGTTCATAAAACAACAGACTAGTCAGTAGGTTTTCTTGAAAAAAGTTACACTATTCAGTCGTTGAAGTTTCTCTATTCAACTCTAGCGGGGGTTGTTATATCGAGAGTTGACTGTACCCCGTTTTCCGCCTACAGATAAAAAAGTGGGTACTCCATAGGGCAGTTATTAAGGAAGACAATCGTCCGATTTGGCAAAATAAGCAACGGTGGGCTCTCAGATTCGATTTTCACTAGAGTAAAAAAACTTTTATTTTCAAAAAAAAATTTGCAAAAAATGGAGCAAAAATTTTTTAAAAATCAAAAGTTTTACCAATCGGGGATCAAACTTGATGGCTCAAAGTTGCTTAACTTAAGACAAAGTTCTAAAGCTAAATTAGGGCAATATAATTTGATCTTTCCACCCTCTAATAAATGCAAAAATAAGGATATGCCTCAAAGATTGAGGTATAACTTTTTATTGAAGCGAAAACTTTCCATCATGTCTATATAAAAGTTGTAGCGCTGGTTTAGAGCTTTCCAATGAGCGGTCAACGAGCTCTCAATTTAATTCTTACGAAGAGTTATGACCCCTAAAAAAAGCTTCAAAAATTTTGCACAAGTCGGTATATACTAGTAAAAACAAAAAATGCTCCATTTTTCATAATCTTTCCGAATATATCATTTTTCATGTGGTTGTAAATTACTGGACTTCAAGTGTAATCACTAGAAGTAGCTTTTTCGCCAGAATTTGAGTTTCGGAGCTACACCTGATTAGGTGGGCCACGAACAGAAAAAAACTTTTTTTTCAAAGTTCTAGAAAATGATTTTTTATGTGTATTTTTATTCGAAAAAACGAATTTTTACACCTTTTTAGACCTTGAAAACCACTCGTTAACAACGAAAAATCGCTCAATTCGTCCTCATATTAACGAATTTCTTTGGAGAGAGCGCTTCGGTCGACGCGATGAGGTCTTCTATAACTTTTGGCACCAAGTCTCGGTTCTCTATCCCTGTAATCCATGAAGATCTGGTTTAATACATACCCCAACGGCCCTCTTTAGGCCATAAGGGGTGTCACAACCCATGCCCCCCGAAGTTTATCTTCCTGGAGCATCCCGGATAACGCAAAACGATGGGTTTCTCTCAACAGGAGTTCTCTCAACAAACTCATTTTTCGTTGTTAACGAGTGGTTTTCAAGGTCTAAAAAGGTGTAAAAATTCGTTTTTTCGAATAAAAATACACATAAAAAATCATTTTCTAGAACTTTGAAAAAAATTTTTTCTGTTCGTGGCCCACCTAATCAGGTGTAGCTCCTGAGTTTCTCCCTACAAGTTATGTTTTATCAGAATATATCGTTGCAACGATCCATCGTTCACGTGTTAATCAGAATTCAAGTGTAATTATAAGAAGATTCTTTTGGCTGTATCAACAATCAAGAGAGCTAGACACAAATATCAAGGTCCGTGTTTTATACACGTCTAACAGGAAAATTCCTTGACAAATATGAGAATGTAGTTGATTTATGTGCGTTCCTTGTTTCTTCTAATAAAAGAATGACTTCATGAAGCTAATATGAATCCAGGAAGCTAATATGAATCCTACATATAACGTTCGATATTAATAGGCACAAACAGGGTGTTCCAAATAACAATTTACAAAATAGAGATGGAAAATAATGTTCAATTGCATCTTGTCGGTACGAACTAGGAAGTAGAGGAGGATCGGCTCTATTTTTTCCATCATTTTTTTAGAGCTGAAAAACCTTTTTTTGGACTACGAAAACGGTGCTATGAATTTTTTCTTAAAGGACCAGTCTAGTAATTCACAACCATATGAAAAAATGATATATTCGGAAAGATCATGAAAATGGAGCATTTTTTGTTTTACGGCATGTTCTGAATCGTTGTAGTTTTCGAGATAAATGGGTTTGAAATTGCTCATGCATTTCGTTGTAATACACAAACTTTTTTGAATTTCTTGCGGAAAAATCGATTTTTGCATCGATTTTTTAAATTTCATAAATGAACATTGTAGCAATTTTTTGTAGCTAAATGAGACGAACAAAATGATACCAAAATTATACAATTTGAACGTTGTTGGGTTATTGAAACAAAAACATGAATCACGGTTTTCGTTTCAATAACCTTTCAATCGTTTCAACCCAAAACAATGTTCAAATTGAATAATTTTGGTGTCATTTTGTTCGTTTTACATTTTTAATTTAATTAAACAAATTTTGGTTATAAATTTTTTGGACACCCTGTAAAAATGTACTTCAAGCTAGAATGAGATTTTACATGTAATTGAATGTAAGCAAACATTCATTTATATTAATATCGAAAGAATAGAAACGTAAACACAAAAGACTTCAAAATAGAAGGGTCAGCAAGTCAGTATAGGCGTGACCTGGAATAAAACATCTGTTTTAGATCTATATGTACTAACATATAATAATTATTCTTTGTTGCGTGTAGGAGGCTTAAAGGGGGAGAACCATTTATATACCAAAATCGGTTTTCATTTATTATAAATGTGTTTTTGTATAGGATCTCATGTTTAGGGTAAAAAATTAAGCGAAAAAGTGATGTCCGATGCTATTTTTTGCGTAGGACCTTGAAAAGTGGATAAAATTGTGAAAAATCGATATTTGGACAATTTTAGTATATTTAACGTAAAATTCCATTTTAAGCTTAAAAATGACGTATATTGTTTTGGCCATAACTTTTGAACTTTTTATCCAAATAGCATGGTTTTGGTGCAGCGCGCTAGCCGTTGTGACATTGCACTATGTTACGACGCTAGCCGTTGTGACAAGCCTTGTAACATCGTTATGACACGAGTTGAAGTTGTTTGTGTATTGACACGAAAACCCTGATTTTGTAATTATTTAAAAAACTACGCTAAAAACTGATATCAATTGCTTTTTCGATTTTTTAACTAAGAATATGAATGTTTTTATTTTAAGTGAACTAGCTCCCATTTTATTGTATAGGGTGGCCCAAGTGGGTTTTTTTATTTTTAAGAATCCGAAAATTTATTGTTCTAAAAATGATCCCTCTAGGGGTAATTTTGTGCGGTGAATCGATTGTGTGCATTCCTGAACCCTGAAAATGCTTCTCTGATTCTGGAAAAAAATTGGCCATTGAAGCTAAAAATGCGAAAAATGAATATTTTTCGCTTCAAACAGCCAATTTTTCCCTGTATCAGGACCATGGAAGCATTTAAAGGGTTTGTGAATACGCGCAATCGATTCCCCGCATAAAATTACCGGAATCATTTTTAGAAAAAATAAATTTCCGGGTCCTAAAAAAAGCCACTTTTTGCGCCCTATAAACAATGTCAGTTTTAGCTATGTGTATGCGTCGATATTTTATAGCAGCAATAATAATTTTGTCAGCATGGTCATCTGCACAGTCAACGACGACAGATTCTGGATGCATTGACATAAGCACTAGGTAAAATAAGTAATAATGAAAAAATAAAAATAAAGTTTAGGTGCGCAATTTATGCCAAAAATGGGTTTTGCCAAAATCGATATTATGATGACGCATATATTTGCAGTTACTGTGCCAAAACTTGTGGACTTTGTGATCTATGCCCTACAACAACTACAAGAACGACATCAACTGTCGCACCGCCAACCACGACAGGGCCAACGACTGCTGCAGCACCGCCAACCACGACAGGACCATCGACTCCATCTGTAGCGCCAACCACAACAGGGCCATCGACTCCATCTGCAGCGCCAACCACGACAGGACCATCCACTCCATCTGCAGCGCCAACCACAACAGGGCCATCGACTCCATCTGCAGCACCAACCACGGCAGGGTCATCGACACCATCTGCAGCTCCAACCACAACAGGGCCATCGACTCCATCTGCAGCGCCAACCACAGCAGGACCATCGACTCCATCTGCAGCTCCAACCACAACAGGGCCATCGACTCCATCTGCAGCGCCAACCACGGCAGGGTCATCGACACCATCTGCAGCTCCAACCACAACAGGGCCATCGACTCCATCTGCAGCGCCAACCACAACAGGGCCATCGACTCCATCTGCAGCGCCAACCACGGCAGGACCATCGACTCCATCTGCAGCGCCAACCACGACAGGACCATTGACATCATCTTTAGCTCCAAGCACAACAGGGCCATCGACACCATCTGCGGCGCCAACCACGGCAGGGCCATCGACATCATCTGCAGCTCCAACCACGACAGGGCCACCGACTTCATCTGTAGCTTCAACCACGGCAGCGCCATCGACATCATCTGCAGCACCAATCACGGCAGGGCTATCGACACCATCTGCACCGACAACAGTTCCTACCACCACTGGATGCAGCGACATACACCCTAGGTAAAATAAGTCATGATGAAAACAAAAAAAATGAAGTTTAGGTGCGCAACTTATGCCAAAAATGGGTTTTGCCAAAATCCAAATTATAGTCAATCATATATTTGCAGTTACTGTCCCAAAACTTGTGGACTTTGTGATGTATGCAATACGACAACAACTGTCGCATCGTAATCATGTCAGTGACATTGACTGCTACAGCACCGCCAACTACCCTATTAACTAATGTACATGCTGGTTAAAAATGCAGTTATTATAAAACTATAAAATAAACTAATATCCTATTACTATAAATGTGTAATTTTGTTGTGGGATCTCCAAAACTCATGTAAATAGTGGCAAAACTTTTCGTTTAATCCAATAGAAAGAAAAATCCAGAGCTACTACACGATAAGGGGGTACCTGCATAAAAAATGTTCAAAATTTTTTCTGGGAATGACCCCTCTAGGGGTGAAAACATGCGGGGAACCTGAATTTGACATTTTCGAAGCGAAAAACACTCCTTGGTTCAGGGAAGGCCTTTGTATTGAAGCGAAAGTCGAAAAATCGCATTTTGTCACACGTCGGTCTCTCTAAGGCTGTCAGTACAATTTTGTATAGGGTTAGGCGGTTGTTTTTTATCGAGATTTTTTCTACAAAAATATACAGAATAACCTGAAGAATATGTGTACAAATAACGTTGATTAACAGCTTTTGGAGATATTTCAATTTGAATGTAATTTTTACTTTTTTAATTTTTTCGAATTTTTTCAATTTCAATTTTTTCCAATTTTTTCGATAATTTCAATTTTTTCAGTTTTTTAAAATTTTTTCAATTCTTTAGAATTTTTTTCAATTTCTTTCAACTTTGTTCGAATTTTTTCAATTTTTTTCAAAAAAATAACATTTATTGAAAAAGCAAAAATATTTCGACGGGGATCGAAACTGCATTTTCCGACGCAAAACTAACGCTTTACAACTGCGCTATGAAGGCAGATAGATAAAAGTATTTTCATTTATGACCACATATTAAAGCATAAAAGGCAAAAATGAAAAAAATTAATTTTTTAATTTTCAAGCCTTGTACATCACAAAAGTTACAAGAACAAGCTTATGACGTTATAAGGCTTGTTCTATTGGAATGGTACAAGTGTTGTGACGTAACAACGCTTGTAACTTCAAAAAGTCACAAAGGGTTATAAAAGGCTTTGTGTTGTATCATTGTACCGATTTTGTGCTTGTGACATTGAACATCACTAGTGTAAAGTAGGGTCGAGTAAAAAATTTTTTTGAATTTTTTTAATAAGTGACCCTTTAGGGGTAATTTATGCGAAAAATCGATTGCACACATTGAAAAATTTTTCCGGGGATCAAAAAATGGAAAAATTGCGTCAAAATTAGGAGTTATTTTCTTCAATTTTTTGACCCCCGGAAAAAATTTTCAGAATTTTTCGATGCGCGCAATCGATTTTTCGAATAAAATTACCCCTAAAGGGTCACTTGTTAAAAAAATTCAAAAATTTTTTTACTCGACCCTACTTTACACCCCCCCCTTTAAAAGATATATTAAAGGTACTGTGCACGCACGAACAAGTTGAGGGCGGATTTTTCGTTTCAATAATATAAACTATATTGCAAATCAGGCAAATAAATACCAGTTCTTTGCCTGATTTGCAATATAGTTTATATTATTGAAGCGAAAAATCCGCCCCCAACTAGTTCGTGCGTGCACAACATAAGTGGGCAAAGAGGGGGGGGGGGTGCGGGCCCTTTTTGAGGTGGTCCTCCTGGGCACACGTGTACAAACCCCCCCCCCCCGAAAATTTTTGACTTTCTGCGGGCGAGAAAAAATATAGGGGGGACCAAGGTGATTTTTTTCAATTTTTTAAAAATCACCTTAGTATCCCTTTATATTGTTTATTGAAAATTTTTTGCTGAAAAACACTAATTGTTAAGCGGAAACTGCTCAAAAATTTTCAATTTTCGACGAAAATGTTGTTGAAATCCTTGAGTCAATGCAAAAACCAGTGATATCTTGGTCTACCAATACCTTGTTATCTTACTGGATTCCCACACTATGCGATTCCCATCTATCTCCGCTTTCAAGAAGTTCAAAGTACAGCATACATATCCAGTAGGGGAAGGAAACTTGCATGGAGGGAGGGTGGGTGGATGACCAATTAAGGGGGGATAAGGAGGGACGTAATTTTTTAACGATTTTTTCAAAAATTGATTTTTTTATTAGAAAATTTTTGAAAAATGTTACAAATTGAGTCAAAAGTCGATTTTGAGCTCAAAATAGGGTAAAAACTGATTTTTTTAAAGTAAAAAATTAGCTCAAAAATTATATAATTTTTACAAATTTTAGCCTAAAATTGGGGGGGGGGAACACTTCAAAAAATGTCTGGTGGGTGGGTGCCAAATTTCCCTTGGTGGATGGGTGATGGGGGTTGACCGTCCCCCCCCCCCACTGGATATGTATGAAGTACAGGTTGTTTTTTTAATTGCTCCCACATTTCAAAAATTTGCCAAAAATCGAGATTAAATCCGTTTCCGTCGCTCATTCGAACGCCCTAATCACGGAATTTTTTTAGAAATTTTGGAGCTCTTCCTCTTTGGGAGACGGATTCCAAAAACTGATACTTTTTTAAAGTAATTTTATGAAAAATAGCTGCAAAATAACATTGCCAACTTGTACCTCGTAGGAAATTAACCCTAAAGGATAATTTCCATAAAATCACTTTAAACAAGTATTAATTTTTGGAATCCTATTGATTGCGTCTCCAAGGGGGAAGAGCTCCAAAATTTTTATTGAAAAAGATTTTAAATTCGGATTTTTAGACCAAAAATATTAAAAATGTTGGAGTAGAAACCTCAAAATCGCAATTTTCAGTATCAAGGCGCATGTTTTAAACATGTCTAAAAGGATAATTTTTTTGGCAAACATAAGAATTTAGTTGATTTATGTGACAGCTTCATGAATTGATTCTTTTAATCGAACAAGAAGCAAATGCACAATTCAACTACATTTTTATGTTTGTCAAAAAAACATGAATACCCTCAACGTTTGATATTACTAGGCACAAACAGGGTGTTCCAAATAATAATATACAAAATAGAGATAGAAAACAATGGTTAATGGCATCTTGTATAGAGGAGGATCGGCTCTATTTTTTCCATCATTTTTAAGCCGGAAAGGAACATGTTTTTAGGGCAAACCAAGAGACAGTCTCCGGATGGTCGGCTTTTTTATCTTCTTGCCAGATTGTATAGCCGGCTTTTTGTTTTCTGCACTATGGTGTGCCAATTTATTTCGACCGTTCCCATGAAATAGACTTTAATGAAGAAGTTCATGGTAAGCGGCTCTGCGAACTATTTAATATTTTTAATTTAATTAAACAAATTTTTGGACACCCTGCACTGCAAGCTAGAATGGGATTCAATTTAATTTAATGTAAAGCAAATATTCATTTAGTATCGAAATAATAGAAACATAGCTGACTTCCGAAAATAGAAAGGCCATGACGCCTGATAGTCTTTATAGGCGACCAGGAATAATCGACAACATTTATTCTCGATTTATATGTGCTAACATAAAATAATTGTTAGCACAGTCAGCTGTAGCTATGTCTATGTGTCCCTATTTTATAGCAGCAATAATAATTTTGTCAGTAGGCCCATCGACTCAAACTGCAGTGCCAACCACAGCAGGGCCATCAACATCAACTGCACCACCAACGACAACAGGATGCAGTGACAACAGCACTAGGTAAAATAAGTAATGATGAAAAAAATAAAAATGAAGTTTAGGTGCGCAACTTATGCCAAAAATGGGTTTTGCCAAAATCCAACTTTTAATCTATCATATATTTGCAGTTACTGTCCCAAAACTTGTGGACTTTGTAATGAATGCTACCCAACAACCACAAGTACGACAACAACTGTCGTACTACCAAGCACGACAGTGACATCGACTGCTGCAGCACAGCCAACAACGGAAGGGACATCGACACCATCTGCAGCTCCAACTACGGCAGAACCATCGACTCCATCTACAGTGCCAACCACGGCAGCGTCATCGACTCAAACTGCAGTGCCAACCACAGCAGGGCCATCAACTCCATCTGCACCACCACCAACAACAGGATGCAGTGACATAAGCACTAGGTAAAATAAGTAATAATGAAAAAAAATAAAAATGATGTTTAGGTGCGCAACTTATGCCAAAAATGGGTTTTGCCAAAATCCATCTTTTAATCTATCATATATTTGCAGTTTATGTCCCAAAACTTGTGGACTTTGTAATGAATGCTATCCAACAACTACAAGTACGACAACAACTGTCGCACTACCAACCACGGCAGCGCCATCGACACCATCTGTAGTGCCAACCACGGCAGGGCCATCGACACCATCTGCAGCTCCAACTACGGCAGGACCAACGACTCCATCTACAGTGCCAACCACGGAAGGGCCATCGACACCATCAGCAGCGCCAACCACGGCAGCGCCATCGACTCCATCAACAGTTCCAATCACGGCAGCGCCATCGACCCCATCAACAGTTCCAATCACGGCAGCGCCATCAACTCCATCTGCAGCTCCAACCACAGCAGGGCCATCGACTTCATCAACAGTTCCAATCACGGCAGCGCCATCGACTCCATCTGCAGCTCCAATCACGGCAGCGCCATCGACTCCATCTGCACCACCAACGACAACAGAATGCAGTGACATAAGCACTAGGTAAAATAAGTAATGATGAAAAAAATAAAAATGATATTTAGGTGCGCAACTTATGCCAAAAATGGGTTTTGCCAAAATCCATCTTTTAGTCTATCATATAAGTGCAGTTTATGTTCCAAAACTTGTGGACTTTGTAGTGTCTGCTCTACAACAACTACAAGTACATCAACTGTCGCACCACCAACCACGGCAGTGACATCGACTGCTGCAGCACAGCCAACCACGGAAGGGCCATCGACTCCATCAACAGTTCCAATCACGGCAGGGCCATCGACACTATCTGCAGCCCCAACCACGGCAGCGCCATCTACTCCATCAACAGTTCCAATTACGGCAGGGCCATCAACTACATCAGCAGCTCCAACCACGGCAGCGCCATCAACTCCATCTGCACTACCAACGACAACAGAATGCATTGACATAAGCACTAGGTAAAATGAGTAATGATGAAAAATAAAAATAAAAATGATATTTAGATGCGCAACTTATGCCAAAAATGGGTTTTGCCAAAATCCATCTTTTAGTCTATCATATAAGTGCAGTTTATGTTCCAAAACTTGTGGACTTTGTAGTGCCTGCTCTACAACAACTACAAGTACGACATCAACTGTCGCACCACCAAGCACGGCAGTGACATCGACTGCTGCAGCACAGCCAACCACGGAAGGGCCATCGACTGCTGCAGCACAGCCAACCACGGAAGGGCCATCGACTGCTGCAGTACAGCCAACTACAGCAGGGCCATCGACTCAAGCTGAAGTGCCAACCACGGCACCGCTATCGACAGCATCAGCAGTTACAACCACAGCAGGGCCATCAATACCATCTACACCACCAACAATAACAGTTTCTAGCACCACCAAAGTATGCAGTGACATAAGCACTAGGTAAAATAAATAATGATGAAAAAAATAAAAATGAAGTTTAGGTGCGCAACTTATAACAAAAATGGGTTTTGCCAAAATCCATATTTTAGTCAATCATATATTTGCAGTTTATGTCCCAAAACTTGTGGACTTTGTAGTGTCTGCTCTACAATAACTACAAGTACGACAACAACTGTCGCACCACCAAGCACAACAGTGACATCGACTGTTGCCGCACCGCCAACGACCCTATCAACTACTGCACTAGCTGGTTAAAAAATGGTGTTATTATAAAATTATAAAATAAACTAATATCCTATTACTATAAATGTCATGTTTCGGAAAATGCACGCAATCGCATTGCTACGCTTCGGGGAATGCGCGCAATCGATTCCCCGTACAAATTTACCCCTATTGGGTCCTTTTTAGAAGAAAAATTTTCCGGTCCAAAAATCATATAAAAAGTCGTAGAACATTTCGATCAACCCAATAGAAAGAAAAATCCCTTTCATGAAAATCCGGAACTACATAATAATTGGGTGTGTACCCACATGAAAAATTTTTCGAATTTTTTTATTAAAATTACCCCTCTAGGGATAAAAAACATGCGGGGAATTCGAATTTGACATTTTCGAATCGAAAAACACTCCTTGATTCACGGAAGGCATTTTTATTGAAGCGAAAAGTCGAAAAATCTCATTCAAAATCGCATTTTTGCTACTTTTGCTTTAATACACAGGCCTTTCCTGAATCAGGGAGGCATTTTTTCGCTTCGTAAACTCAAATTCGAATTTCCCGCATGTTTTTAACATAGAGGTGTCATTTTCAAACAAAAATTTTTTCATATGGGTGGTCTATTGTGTAGTAGTTCCGAAAATCCGAGTGTGGTAGAGAAATTTTTATGAGAGGGAAAATTTTGTCTGACAAATTGGCGACAATTCAAAATCGGAGTGTAAACATTCTTTATGAAAAAGAAGCAATTTGAAAAGAGCTGAAACTCTTTGTTAAAAGCCAAATGTACATTAATTACATTTTTATACGAAATAAAAAAATACAGGGTGTTCAAGCATGAGTTCCCCGATAAGAAAATTCGATTTATTATCGAGTAAAAAAGATTTTGGGTACGGTCTTTTTTAAGTTGCTAGACATGTAAAGATATTTTTTCTAACAATATCTTCATGGTTTTTGAATAGACCTGTATATTAAAGCGAAAACCTGAATTTTTTCTTGTGAAATTTTTAAGAAATAACAACGCCATCTTGTAGAGTGCATCGAAAAACGGTAGTACCCAAATTTTCATGAAAATTGGAGATACCCTTTTCGAGAAAATTCAATTCAAAGTTTGCTAAAACTGGCCGAAAATTGCATAAATTAACGGTAAATTTGCAATTTTCGACCATTTGTAGCAAACTTTGAACTGAATTTTCGGCGGTGTGACACTTGCGGACGGACTTTTGCGGATGGTACTTTTGCGGACGGTACTTTTGCGTATTCATCTTAATTGAAAATAAAAAAGTTATCTATTTACAGTAATTGTATAATACCCCCCCCCCCCCATGCAAGTGCCACACCGCAGAATTTTCTCGAAAAAAGTATCTCCGATTGGTGGGCAAGGGCGTAGAAAAATATCTTTACGTGCCTAACAACTTACAGAAGACCATATCCAAAAATGTTTTTTCTTCGATATATTTGTCTAAGGTGAAAAATGTTATAATAAAAAATTATTGTCTATTTAGTATGGATATTTCTTTATTGATATTGTTTGATACGCTTTATATGCTCCGTTTCCCACTGAAAGTTAAAAAAGTGGGTACTCCACAATACAGTGGATAAGGAGGCCGGCCGATCTAGCAAGTTAAGCAAGGTTGGGGCCGCAAGTTCGATCTCCGGTGGATAAAACTTTTTTTTGAAAATTTTTTGCTCCATTTGTTGCAAATTTTTTTTGAAAATCAAAAGTTTTACCCTAGTGGGAATCGAACCTGCGGGCCCAGCGTTGCTTATCTTGCCAGATTGAACAATCGGCTTCCTAACAACTACACTATGGAGTACCCGTTTTGTTAACCTTCGGCGGAAAACGGAGTATATTTATTTGAAAAAATCATAATCTATAAATATATAAGATCGTATGAAGAACACATAGTAAAATAATTATACTAGATCCATATAAAGAAGATGCAAAATTGCAACCATCCGTGTTGCAACAGCAGAAAGTTACCGGAGAATCAGCGTATTTGAGTTTCCCACAGGATTCATTGTAACAAGCGCCCCAATCACAAGTCCTCCTGGTTTGGCCACCAACAACTTTCACACAGTATTTGATACCAGGGTCACAAGTAGTGAGCTCGCCTTTTTCATCTAAACAAGGAATAAAACGTGGCTAGTTATATGCGAGAGACAGGGATAAAGAGTAGGCTTTTTAAGAGCCGGCTCGCAGCCGGGCCGGCCCAGTCCTGGCCAGATATGACAGAATATTTTGATCGTTTGATGTTTCGAAATTTGACATTTAGAAAATACATAATACGTTAGTTAAAAAGCTTAATAAAGGGATGCAAAGGGAGAGGGATATTGGTAAGGTGGCAGGCAGGAGGAGAACAGGGACAGTGGCGTAGGCAAGGGGCAGGTGCCCCTCCTCTTGTTGGCAAGGGCGTACGCAGGGGATCGATGGATCGCATGGCGATACTTTTTTTCAAATACTGCTTATTTTTTGACATTTTTTGGAACTAAATTTTGCGATACTTTTTTATAGTCATGCGATACTTTTTAAAATTTTTCCTTAAGAAATTGAGATACTTTTGGAAATTGGCTGCGTACACTACTGATAGTGGGCCAAAATTAAAAAACAATTCCTACACATGTTTTTTTGGAAAAAATCGGCTTTTTGGAGGAAGTGTCCCCCCCCCCCCTAGTTGACCCTTTTGCCTACGTCGCTGGGCAGGGATAGGGGGAAGGCAGGGATTAAGAGAGGCAGAAAAAGGGGGATTCTGAGAAGGTGGCAGGCAAGAGGAAGGCAGGGAGAGGTGGTGGACTTTTGCGCTTTCACATATGCGCACCTGAAAGTTGCACTTTCACATTTGTGCCCCGACATATGCGCCCCGATATTTGCGCCCGATATTTGCGCCTCGATATTTGTGTCCCAACATTTGCGCAACGACATTTGCGCCCCCAACATATGCGCGCTAATAATTGCGCCCCGACATTTGCGCACCCGACTTGTAAAATATCTTTCAAAAAAGGTCAACAATTTTAAAAACGGAAAAGGGCGTACAAGTCGGGTGCGCAAATGTTGGGGCGTAATTATAGCGCGCATATGTAGGGGTGCAAATATCGCTGCGCAATTATAGAGACAAATGTCGGAACGCAAAAATAGACTGCTCAAAAGTTGGGTGCGCATATGTAANAATTATAGCGCGCATATGTAGGGGTGCAAATATCGCTGCGCAATTATAGAGACAAATGTCGGAACGCAAAAATAGACTGCTCAAAAGTTGGGTGCGCATATGTAAGGTCACAGAAGTCTCCCCCCCCCCTCCATCCGCAAGGAAAGGGAGGGGAAGAATGAAGGGAGACAGGGATCGCTGGCGAAAAGGGTTTAGTAACAAGAAAATAATAATAAGTTTAAGACAAACCAACAGTATTTTCATCCGTATCGGTAGTCGTTTCATAACATTGTAATGAATATATTAAAGGAATACAACCAACAAAAATAAGTAAAAAGAATTTTTTCATTTTTTTAATCAATTTCTGCGAGACATATACAATAGCAAAACTATAAGAGCGATAATAAAATTTTTATCAATCAATTGTATAATAGCAGCGTGCAATTTTTAATTGTCGTCCACCGAAAAATATTTGAGTGAGATGATAAATAAATTGACTTCAAACATTTCAGTGCTTGTAACAATTAAAAATAATGAGCTTATACAACAACGGAAAATATCTGTTTTTTATACACAGGTACAGTGGGGAGCAAAAAAACCGGTCAAAGGGGAAATTTCCAATGGACACTATTCAAGGCCTAATTGAGTCAATGCCACGTCGAATGAACGCTGCTATCAAGGCCAAGGGATATCCCACCAAATATTAATTGATTTTTTGTGTTTCTGTCGCTTTGTTATTGTTTTAAATCGATAAANCTGCTATCAAGGCCAAGGGATATCCCACCAAATATTAATTGATTTTTTGTGTTTCTGTCGCTTTGTTATTGTTTTAAATCGATAAACTTGTTATTTTAAATCAAAAACGTGAAATTTCTCCTTTGACAAGTTTTTTTTGCTCCCACTGTAAAAGTTTTTTGAAAAAAATTTTTAATTAGGGTCGGCATAAGCTCGCCCATTCTATTGTACTGAACGCAAGCAAAAGTACGATGGCCCACAAGCTATCGTACGATCGTAAAATTATGAAAAAATACGATGAAATTCGATACAAGCTGTCGTACGTTCGTACGACTGTAATTTTTGTTGTTTTTGAGGATTTCTCCGGAAATACAATGCCAATCCTGATAGTTTTGGTGTCGTTAGAAAGCTGGATTTCGTAGCAATCGAATGACACCAAAATCATGCCATAATTCTTTCTGGTTGCGGAGATATTGCATAATTATTAAAAAGTGTCGAAAAAACTGACATTTTTACTAATTATGCAATAACTCCTCAACGAGAAAGAATTTTGGCATGATTTTGGTGTCATTCGAGTGATACGAAATCCACCTTTCTAATGACACCAAAACTATCAGGATTGGCTTTGTATTTCCGGAGAAATCCTCAAAAACATAAAAAAGCTTCGAAATGTCAAGTTTCGAAACATCAAACGACCGGTTACACATGTATAAAATTCTCATAACATAAAATGACCACAAGTTGTGAAAAGTTTATGATAAAAAGTTAGAACCAGTGAACCAAGTATCGATGTGAATTGAGTTTGATTTACTGCTCAAATGATAAGTAAATAAAATCCAAACGCAAACTAACTATATTGTATTTTTGGGCGTTGGCGCGATACCTATTGTCGTTTATATAAATGCTTTGTAAACAAAGTAGTTTGTTTCATATATTTGTAATAGGCGTGATGTCTTAAAAATTTCACTGAAATAATGCGTTAACAAGTTCTCGTTCAGCAAGCATGGTAGTTAACACTCCAAACGCCTTCTTCTTGAGTAGGTGTTTAACCAATGTTTGCACACAACACTACATCCGCATCAAACAGTTTTTGACTTCTGTTATTAAACAATGAGGTATGGCAGAATATATTTTATATAAATAAAAAAAGTTGCTGAATATTGCACTCATTTTAGACTTAAGGTTCACTACATTTTTAGATATATTGGCTTGTTCCAAAAGTCCCCGAATTTTTTACATAATTTTAGATCCGAAATTTTTTTCTAAAAATGACCCATATCGAGATAATTTTATGCGGGGAATTGATTACGCGCATTCCCGAAGCGTAAAGCGTTTCCTTGAGGTTTTTTCTAGGCGAGGAATCGATTGTGCTCATTTTTGAGGCATGAAAAAATTCCCTAGCACTGAGTTTAGCAATTTTTATCATTAAAACGCTTTTAGGGAGCACATCCCTCGTAGATATACATGGGCAGACCCCAGTTTTTCATCTGGGGGATTGAGGGGCGACGTAGAATGTGAGTCGGAAGGCCGACAAATTGAGGATTAATAGTCGAAAAGTAGGTTGCTTGGAGCAGCATATTTATTTTTGGAAAAAAGAATATTTTTTAAATTTGTCAATCTTTTTTTGGTCGCCAATTTTTCGGAGCTAGTATACTTTGCTCCTGTCAACCGACAGGAGCAAAAATGAAAAAAAATTTTTTTGAATTTTTTTAGCAAGTGACCCTTTAGGGGTAATTTTATGCGAAAAATCGATTGCGCGCATTCCCGAACCTTGAAAACGCTTCCTTGACCCTGATTCAGGGAAGGAATCGGTGTATTGAAGCGAAAATCAAACATTTTCGGATTTTTATGANTTTTAACAAGTGACCCTTTAGGGGTAATTTTATGCGAAAAATCGATTGCGCGCATTCCCGAACCTTGAAAACGCTTCTTTGACCCTGATTCATGGAAATTTTCGCTTCAATATACCGATTCTTTCCCTGAATCAGGGTCAAGGAAGCGTTTTCAAGGTTCGGGAATGCGCGCAATCGATTTTTCGCATAAAATTACCCCTAAAGAGTCACTTGTTAAAAAAATTCAAAAAAAAACTTTTTTTCATTTTTGCTCCTGTCGGTTGACAGGAGCAAAGTATACTAGCTCCAATTTTTCGACCCCATCGGGAGGGGGACCAAATGAGGGTTGTCGGTTTTTTTGGGGTGCTGCCCATGTATGCTCGTAGGGGTATCTTCCAGTGGCCAAAATCAAAAAATTTCTTCATATTCGAGTTACTCATGTCAAAAAACCCTGAATACAAAAATAAAGAAGTCTTTAGCATTTTTTAAAGTTCAAATTTTTGCCCCTTGGTTTTTTCCCCAAGGGAAAAACTCGACTTTCAAAAAAAATTTTCCAAATCTTCTGAATTTTATATTCAGGGGGTTTTTTGAATGGAGAACTCGAATATGAAGGAATTTTTTGATTTTGACCACTGGAAGACACCCCTAAGGGATATACTCTCTAAAAAGTTTCCATGATGAAAATCGCTTAAAGGGGGGGGGGTAAAGGTTGCAGCAGCACTTCCAAAAAAATTTTTTATTTTTGCAAAAATGTCTTTTCTATGGCTAATTTTATGCGAAAAATCGATTGCGCGCTTCCTCGAAGCTTGAAAATGCTTCCTTGACCCTGATTCAGGGAAAAAATCTAAAATTTTTCATATTTTCGCTTCAATACACACTCTTATTCCCCTGAATCAGGATCAAGGAAGCATTTTTAAACTTCGAGGATGCACGCAATCGATTTTTCGCATAAAATTGCTCCTAGAAAAGTCATTTTTGCAAAAATAAAAAAATTTTTTCGGAAGTGCTGCTGCAAAGTTTACCCCCTTTAAGAGACGCTTTCTTGAACACTCGACTTGAAAAGAGCATAGTGTTAAACGGTTCGACAGCACTTCAAATTGAATTTATTTAGTGAGACTAACGCATGGGAAAATTTTTAAAAGTCATTTCGAGTCAACATTCGGTTTCTAAAAAATTCAAAACCTTGGTCGAAGTTCAAAAACCCGATTTTACGTTGAATTTTTGATTTTTCTCAACTGTCTAGAACATCCTAGATAATTTTGTTCGGCCAAAATTTCAATTTGGCTGATGTATTTCAACATGGAGAATATTTCTAACGTGGTTTCGAAAAAATCCGAGAAAAATTTTTTCATACCCTCCAACTATGCCCCCTTGTAAAAATGGCCGAAAAATCGAAGTTTCTCGAATTTTTTTGAAACCACGCTAGAAGTGTTCTCTGTGTTGAAATACATCGGACAGATAGAAATTTTGGCCGAAAAAATTATATAAAGCGTTCCAGACAAGTTAGAAAAATCAACGTAAAATCGGGTTTTGAGCTCCGAATAAGGTTTTGAATTGTTTAGAGTCCGAATTTTAACTCGAAATGACTTTTAAAATTTTCCAATGTGTTAATCCCACTAAATAAATTCCATTTGGAACGTAGTCAAACCATTTAAGGCAATGTTTAATCTCTTGAGATCTCTAAAGTGTCTTCTAAATCAGTATCAGGGAATGTTTTTTCATGCCTCAAAAATGAACGCAATCGATTTCTCGCCTAGTAAAACCCTCTGTATAGGTGTTTTCTGGCGATAATCCGAACTTTAATTCACTTTCGTTACAATACACTCATCACATTCCCTGAATCGGGGTCAAGGAAGCGTTTTCAGGATTCGGAAATGCGCAAAATCGATTCCCCGCATAAAATTACCCCCATATGGGTCATTTGTAGAAAAAAATTTTGGGACAAAATCGTGTAAAAATCCGGAAACTTTTAGAACAACCCAATAGAATCAAGAGCCAAAAATTCCACATCAAGTTATTAATTTTAAAGTGATATTTAAAAGTGAATAGATGAGGTGGCTAATTTTAATAATTATTTTAATACAAATACATCTTGTCTATAGTCAACTTGGTCAAAGTAAAGTTTAAAAAATCCCTATTAAAGCTGGTATTTATTGTTTAAGCATTAAACCAACTTCTTAACAATACCTTTAACAATTATGATAAACGAACTCGACCATTCCAAGGCGAACGACCTCTAATATTTTCAGCTCGGATTACTGTTGCCATGCTTATCAATTTGGTGAAATTGTTTTCATTTTAATTAATTTTGTCTTTGTTTAGGTTTCTGAAGCTCAAACAGTCAGCTTTAATATGGCACAATATTTAGTAAGATAATTTTAAGTCGACTAGTAGATGGAAGGGGAGTAAGGGGAGAGCGTGACTCAAATCGCTCAGGATTGCGTTTTTCGACCGCGAAAACCCCCTTGAACAATTTTCTAGCCGATTTTATAGCGTTTTTAGGAGTGTCGGAACTTTTTGCACGTTTTGGTAAGCCGTGCTAAAAGGCTTTCAAGATTTTTCAATATGCGAATCGATTTCCCCCTATAGAGTTCTTTTGTTTAAAATTATAAAAACTTAAAATCGCAATTTTTACCAACCTTGTAAATTTTAAACCTATACAATGAAACAGATCGACTTGACACCCTCAGATTTTGATGAAACATAGCTAGTTTTGTTCGCCATACCCGATTTACTCGGAGAAATGACAAAATTATTTGCTCATAGAGCTTTTCGATTTTCTGTAATTTTTTGCGGAAAAATTGATTTTTGCATCAATCTTAAATTTTCATAAAATAAACATTGTAGCTATTTTTTATAGCTAAATGAGACAAACAAAATGACACCAAAATGATTCAATTTGAACATTGTTTTGGGTTATTGAAACGAAAATTCTGATTCATGTTTTCGTTTCAATAACCCAAAACAATGTTCAAATTGGATAATTTTGGTGTCATTTTGTTCGTCTCATTTAGCCATAAAAAATTGCTACAATGTTCATTTTATGAAAATTTAAAAGATTGATGCAAAAATCGATTTTTCCGCAAAAAATTCAAAAAAGTTTGTGTATTACAACGAAATGCATGAGCAATTTTAAACGCAATTATCTCGAAAACTACAACGATTCAGAACATGCCGTAAAAACAAAAAATGCTCCATTTTTCATGATCTTTCCGAATATACCATTTTTCATATGATTGTAAATTACTGGACTGGTCCTTTAAGTGGTCTGTCATACAAATTAGCCTATATAGGCTTGTATAGACAATTCTACAGAAAGTCGAAACAGCTCTATAGGCCGATAATTTTGTCATTTCTCATAGTAAATCGGGTATGGCGAACAAAACTAACTATGTTTCATAAAAATCTGAGGGTATCAAATCGATCCGTTTCCTTGTTAGAGATGGCAAGATCCAAGACTTGCATGGGATCCTGCAAAATACAACAATATAAGCCAAATTTATGTACCTTCTTCTTCATTATGGATGCCACCAATATTTTTTTATAACAGGTGATTAATAAATTTGGCAATTTTTATAATTTTAAGTTCAGTATACAAACAGATGCTGAGTTATCGGATCCCACAGCCTTGGTAAGCATTAGAAATTTAAAATTTTAAAGTTTATAAACTCTCTAAAGATTCTCAGCAATGGAAATATCACTGTTTATCTACCAGAGTTTGTTAATTGTGTAAGTAGAATCGTGATGGATAGGGTTAGTTTTATCAAAATATAAATCAGTATTTTTTTAAAATTATAGTTCCCATTCGATACTCAGTATGTGATTATCGGTCAAACCTCGGCGCTTTTACCTATTCAAGAGATGGATGCTGTCATGATGGAACCACCATCTTTAGATCAAGCATATTTTTTAGTAAAATATATAGACAGAGTGGCTAAAAAAAGTAAATTTTTGCGATTTCTCGACCAAATTTTCGGCACTACTAAGGATTAGCGACCCCACTTAACATGATTTTTTTCAAAAAAATTTTTTAGCTTTTTTTCTTTGAAAATGACTTTAACTTTATGCGGGACATCAATTGCGCACATTGACAAAACATGAAAACTAGTTTTTTGGGAAATTCTTGCAAATCAGGCAAACACAACAAAGTAGTTCACAACCTCTTTAGGGCCACATTTTTAACAAGAATCACATGCTTATGAAGTATTTTTGCCGAGAAAAACTCGTTTTCATATTTGGTGGGGTCGCTAGTAGTACTAAATTTTTTATTTTTTTTCTAAAATAACCTTATGGAGAGGATTTCTATGCGAGGAATCGATTGCACGCATTAAAAAATTTTGAAAACGCTTCCCTGACCCCAAATCAGTACAAAAACCCATTAAAAAATTGCAAAAATCCAATTTTTTGGGCTGATTTGGGATCAGGGAAGTGTTTTCAAGATTTTTCAATACGTTCAATCGATTTCTCGCATAGAAAACCCCATAGGGTTATTTTAGAAAAAAATTTATAGCGAAAACTTGGTCGAAAAATCGCAAAAATCCACTTTTTTAGCCACCCTATATTTTTATGAAATTTAAAATTTTTTTTGAATTTCAGGGAAATTCGGAATTTGATTTTATTAACGTTACACCTCGTTATCGTCAATTTCCAGAAGAAGGTCAAACTCGTTTTGCGGTAATATATGTGAAAATTAAAAAAATAAAATCCCCCTCCTTCTCCAATCAGTGTAAGCCGTAATTTAAATTTTAGTATCCTTTGATCATACTATGATCAAATCCTTTTATCTTGGCTTTCTTCTCCCCTAAATTTTATATTTTTAAAAATTGGATATGTTTTTTTGGAGACTTGTCGATTGCGTCAAAATTATTTGCGTCATCCGACATTTGCGTCAATTTTCGATTGTGTAAACAGACATTTGTGTCAATTTTTGATTGCGCCAATTTTCGTCGGTTTATGATAAAGTGTTGAATTTAGATTTATTATTACTATTCATGTGCAAAAATTATTCGTTGTGTCAATTGTTGTTATGTTAAATAATTTGACGCAAATGTCTGTTGACGCAATCGAAAACTGGCGCAAATATTTGTTGACGCAATCGAAAATTGACACAAATGTCTGTTAACGCAATCGACAAGTCTCCTTTTTTAGTTTGACTACGTCTTCCAACTCAGACGAAAAACTACTTATTACACAACTGTAATTGTGATTCCAGTATTCTTATCCATGGTTATTGATGTAGCTGGAGTCTTTTCCCCGGGAACATCGAAGGGCGAAAATGTCACTATTGCCCTAGCGACATTTTTTGCATTAGTGATCCTACTCGGAATTGTCGCAGATGCTATGCCCAAAAGTAATTCCATGTCTGTAATAGGTAACAATTACTTTGGAATTCAATATATACTTATTTTTTTCCTCTTCCATTTGAGAAAACTTGTCGGTACTTTTAAAGGAGAAAGACCCAAAATAACGTGATAATTTTTTTTCAAAATTTTTTTTATGAAAATGACCTCTATAGGGGTGACTTTATGATGGGAATCGGATGCGCTCATTCCCGAACCCTGAAAATGCTTCCCTGCTTCAGGGAAGGGATTATGTATAACGAAGCGAAATGAACTAAAATTCGAATTTTCGCAAAGAAATTAGCATTCCAAGAGATTTTCTAGGCGGGGAATCGATTGCGCACATTATCAAAGCATGGAAATGCTTGTTTCACTCTGATCTCTGATCATTAGGCGCCTAGAGATCAGGGTCAGGTAAGATTAATCATGCGCGCAATCGATTGAGGGAGAAAACAAATTTTAAGGTATCTACATATTGGTGATGATAATTTTATGTGCAATCAGCGTTGCTGTGGCTATTGTCCTCCGAGTGATTGAAGAAATGTTTATTGATCCCAATAAACCAGTGCCGAGTTTACTAAGAAAAATATTTTTCTTACGAGAAAATAAAAAGGGAAAACAATCAAGTCATAAAAATTCTATTTTGATCGATCCAGAAAATAAGAGTATATCTACCATAACAACGGCAAATGGTGCAGTAAATAGTGCAGTACAACATTTTTCGCATCAGAAAAACAAAGTAAGTTGATATGTGTGTATAATCCCCACCACAAATTGCGGGGAGTATGAGCGCGGGATGAGAGAAAAAATAACACCTCAAATCTATGCCTAATTCTGATCCCGGGACAGGATTAGACACAATATTCTGATCTCATATTCAGTGACGGATGATCCAGGGTCAGGATTAAGTATCAATTCCTGATCCGGATCAGGATTAATCAGGGATAAGGATTAAGTACAACACTGGCTTCACAGTCAAAGTCTAAAAAATTTGCTTAGGAATTTTGGGAATCAATTTTTGAAAGAACTCGCTACTTTTTATTGTTCCTATTTCAACTGTTCAATATCATTAATTTGTTGGTATATTTTCGATATTCTTGGCTTCCTCCACCACCAATGCCTTCAACTTTTTTATAATATATGAAATTTATATTAAACTAAAATTAATTTTTTATTAATAAAATTTTTGAGTTGCAATAAGTTTTTATGTATTGGGTTGATCAATAATTTCCCATCCAGTGATGTCCCCTGTATACATGTGTTTGTGTACACTTTGTGTACACAACACACGTGTACACAAACACTTCGAATCAAAAAGAGTGACGACATGATTTTGGTGTCATTCGATTGCTACGAAATCCAGCTTTCTAACGACACAAAACTATCAGGATTGGATTGTATTTCCGGAATAATCATAAAAAAGCTTCGAAATGTCAAGTTTCGAAAATCAAACGACCGGTTACACATGTATAAAATTCTCATAACATAAAATGACCACGAGTTGTGTGAAAAATTCATGATAAAAATAGAACCAGTAAACCAAGTATCGATGTGAACTGAGTTTGATTTAGTGCTCAAATGATAAGGAAATAAAATCCCGACACAAACTAACTATATTGTATTTTTGGGCGTTGGCGCGATACCTATTGTCGTTTTTGTATATA
>OZJO01021758.1:0-10576 GCA_900406225.1 Acrobeloides nanus
TTCAGGGAAATAAGAGTGTGTATTGAAGCGAAAATATGAAAATTTTGAATTTTTCTTTTTAAAATCATCGTTCCTGGAGTTATTTTATGCGAGAAATCCGAAAAACATGCTCTAAACGCTTCCCTGAATCAGGGTAAGCATGTGTAATAACATGAAATTAAGAAAGATTTGAGTTAATTTCTTGTTATTACACATGCTTATCCTGATTCAGGGACCGTTTAGAGCATGTTTTTCGTGCATAAAATAAGCCCAGGAACAATAACTTTCAAGAAAAATCCAAAATTTTCATATTTTCGCTTCAATACACACTCTAATTTCCCTGAATCAGGGTCAGGAAAGCGTTTTCAAGCTTCGAGAATGCGTGCAATCGATTCCTCGCATAAAATTAGCCCGAATAGGGTCATTTTTGAAAAAAATTCGGGTCGAAAAAACATAAACAAATCACCCAAATTCCAGTTTTTTATACACCCTGTATAAAGGAAACATGAATAAAATTCAATAAGTTGATGATTAATTTGTTGTTTGAAGTGTTTTTGGTGGTGCTGTGTTGTTTCATTATTGTATAAAATTGCTAAATTATCAGGCAAAAATGTTTTCATCAACAACATGTCACCATGGCTGAGTGGTAGTGTTCACGCTTTTTAACAATGAACGAGCAGGTTCGAATCCCCCACCGACGAAATGTTTTTGATTTTTTTTAGTACCATAGGCGCTCGGCCCCCAGTACTTTTTCTCCAAGATTCCACAATTGCCTTCTCTTCGTTCTGTAAAAAACTGCGCATTTTTCTCCCCAAATGCGACCCTCCTAGAAAAAACCACCATCGTTCCGAAAACATTAATGTTTGCAAAAAAAATTTGATATCGTGTTCATTGGCATAATCCTCGGCGGCGTGCATTCTTTGTTCGGTTCAGCAGCAGGGAAGCCATAAATTTCTGCTTGGAAGACACTGGAAAGGGTCCTTAAAGATGGAACCCGTATAAATCCGATTCGAAAAAAGTCGCATGGGAATTAAGGATTGGCCGAAAAGGTAGCCGCTGCTTTTTGGTTTTCGGTCGAAAGGGCGCCAAGTGGAAAGAGCGGCAAGTGCCGGTCATGAGAAAAGAACCTTTGCTTAAGTGTCGCTAGCCAATTTACGAGCAAACAACGTGTTATAAACATCTGAAGGCAAATAAAACTTGCGGCTAAGGACAAAGTCGGCATGTTTTAGGAGAAAAGTTTGATACCAATTCACTTTTACACATGCCGCTTCATTTGGGGCACGTGGACATTTGGCTATAGATGATGTTTTGATTGTTTTTCCAAATTGAGAAAAATACAAAAATGGGTAATTTTTGGGCACTAGGACAACCGTCATGGAAAAAAGTTGTTATTTATAAAAAGAAAAAATTCGTGTTAAATTATAAGCAAAATTAAAAATCCGAATTTTAACGTGAACTTGGCTCAGTGGTAGTACTCCCGGATTCGAGTCTAATGGTCTCGGGTTCGAATCCTACTTGAGTTGATTTGATTTTGCCTGTGAAAAAAAGTTGGTATATTCCATGGTTAGACAACTTTTTTCAAAATTAATTTTGCAAAATTAGAAAATTATGACTTATCATAACTCGAATTTTTGTGCAATTTTCCGGCAAAAAAATTTCGTGACGATCGATTTCTTTGGTGATTTGACATTTTTGTATTGATTTTTTCAATTGCAAATTCCTGTTTGATTAACAGATCATTTGAAAATTGAACGTCCATTCAGAGACGCGGATGATCCCGTTAAGCGCGACCACAGAAGATTAGCAGTTGACTTAGCAGGAAAACGACGAAAAAAGAAGAAGAAGCACCAAGGCACAAGAGCAGTGTCATCTCTCGGATTTCAACGCTTAAAACCTCTCACCCATTGACCAAACATTTCCTTATATGGCCTAACAATAGACAAGTCGACTTGAATAAACAATTGGACAAGTGATGGGAAAAAAGGAGGCTAAACAGTCCGAATGTTTTTATGGGAAGTAAAATTTCGAAATCAAGAGAGAATCTTGGCAAAATTGACAAATAAATCTGAATTTTTGGTAAATTTCGTAAGCCTGTAGAGGTTAAATTTGGGTAAGGGAATTGTTTAATTAAATTGCTTTATGAGTCATCGTCTTCTTCTACTTCTTCTTCTTCTACTACTTCTTCTACTACTTCTCTACCTCTTCTACTACTACTTCTACTACTTCTTTTACTTCTACTTCTACTACTATTACTTCTTCTACTACTTTTTCTACTACTACCTCTTCTACTACTACTTCTTCTTCTACTACTTCTTTTACTTCTACTACTACTACTCTGTCGGCGACTTTTGTCATCAACTCACCAATTTCAAAAAATTACCCCTCTTAAGGAAATTATATATTCAAGCGTTTGACTAAGATCCTCACAAATCATGTGTTCCGTGCATGAGTCATAAATTAGTCGCAAGAAACTGCCTCGAGAAATTGCGAAATTTGAAAACACACAAATATTTTGTTCAGAATTTGAAATCTCCTTTCTCGTGCCAGGCATGCATGAACCGATGGTTTCCATGTAAATTGCTGTGGAAACACCGGCCTCGGACAATTTACCATTTATGATCCAGAGTGGTACCGGAAATGTGCAGCTGCGTTTTTGGGAAACTTCAAATAGCCGATCGTAAAAAACTAATCATGCCTTTTTGAATGCAAAAGGAAAAATGTACAAAAGGAGTGTCGGACATCAGTGTCGGAAATCAAAAACTAGATCACTATTTTGGAGCAGACTTATAGAGTTAGAAAACCGATAGAAAATGGACTGATTTGTGAAAAATCTAATTTTGCCCGAAAATTTTTGGGTGTTTCCAGCGTCGTAATCTTGGTCAAGATTTGGGGGGGAGTTTTTTGGGAAAATTTTTTTCAACCTTTTTTAACAAAAAAACAGCTCCACAGGCGAAAAATTTGATTGAAAAATGCTTGTTTTTAAGCTGAAAATGCTCAAAAAGTTGCAATTTTTGTTGAAAAAATGGTCAATTTTTGATCGAAAAAATTTTTGGGTTAAAACATAAGGGAGGACCAAAGGGAAAATTTTTTCATTTTTCCAGGTTTAGGGAGGAAGTTTTCCCAGGTTCCCTCTTCCAATTACGACACTGATTGTCCATCTTTCACAAAAATTCCATTTTTTGGACAACATTCGATTTTTCCTTTAAACCATTTTTCAAATATTTATGCCCGTAATTTTGACCAATGAAAATTGTGTGACTTGCGCAATTGCCCCTCTTTCACTCCAATACCAAATGTCTCTCCATTGTCTCTCGAGTTTGGCGCCATTTGACGTCGAAATCTGGATAGTAATTAATGAGAACGAAGAAGAAACTGGTGCGTCGTTGGTCGTCTTAGTTTCACAGTATGGTTCCGACCTTGTTCTTTTTTGTTGCTCAAAATGCGAGCATAAATTCGTTCGTTTGTTGAGCTCGTTCGTTGTACCGCCTGGGTTCATTGCCATTGTTAGGCGCCACGATAAGCGATGAGGAATGGGAATTTTTTCGAATCATCAGCTTGAAAAAAGTGGGTGAAAATTTTTTTGGAAAATAAAATGAAGCTTCTCAATTATGTGAAAGTTTCAACAACTCAAATTTGATATATGGGGAAGGGAGAGACGGATTTGAACAATCTAACAACGAAATGGTGTAAAGAAGACGCCACCAACAAGATCAATTTTGGGCAATTTGTAAAAGTACGACTGCGCCGAACGGGGCACCAAACGGGGCTCCGAACACGCCAAACGGGTCCCAATTAGGCTTAGGCCTAAGCTGGGTATCGAACCCGCGATCTATCACGCAATAGCCAAACACGCAACCTACTGCGCCATTGAGACACGTCATCCCACAACCTCAAATTCTTTATCAATTTTGACAAGTTCTATTTCTCATCACTGATAAAAGATTTTTTGATATGGTTTTTTTACTTTGTTGGGGCATCACTAGGCAATAGTCCCAACCTACTGGGACACCCTGTATTTTTCACAATTTTGGAGACTTACAATAATTTTTGAACTTAATTATTCAGACATATCATTTTCCAAGTCTGACAACTTTCACCGCCTGTCATAAAACTTGAAAACTTCAAGGTTAATCACCATGTTTTCGTTTTATGCTTTCGAAATCCAAACTCGGTCCTTGCCGTATTCCATTGTTATTGATTTTAAAAAAAATCATTTTCCCCAGTCCCAAAAATGCGCGCCGACCTTCACTACTTTGGAAGATAATTGCGATACAAGAGGTTGGAAAGATCATTCTCGGAGCCGCGACAACGCAGCTGCTGTAATTGATGGAATTGGCCCCGGCGAATAGTTCGACTTCAAGCAGAGGAAAAAGGGAAAAAAAGGACAACGATGTGGTGACATCGAACGAAACACACACACACACACAAATCAAAATTCATGACTGCCACAGAATTTTGGATGTTATGGCCCGGCTTCTGGCGGTGGTGGTACTCTGCTCGAGGTCGATTGCCAGTGGGGGTCTCTATTCGCCAAAAAATAAAAGTGCAGCAGCACAAATAACATTACGGAGTCATAAAATTTGATCACTCAAATAGGCAGCAATGTTCGTCTTATTTTTATGACCACATTAGCTCGAAAAAAACGGAGAACCATTGCTAGGCGGGTGATCTTTGATACTTTCCCACTTATGTGTAATTCAAAAATATACTTGAGGGGTAAATCACAAGCCATCCCCTAAGCCCGGATTTAAGGGGAAACTGACATTCTCATCGAAAAAATTAATCTTTCCTAATTTTGTCACTTATCTTTTTGCTTAAAGAACTAGTCTAGTAGGAAAAAAGTTGCCCAATTTTGTTGATATTCGGAAGAAAGTTCATGAAAAATGGAACACTTTTTGTTTTTACAGCATGTTCTGAATCGTTGTAGTTTTCGAGAGAATTGCATGTTTTCGTTGTAATACGCGAACTTTTTTGAATTTTTAATCGATTGAAAATAAAATGAACATTGTAGCATTTTTTATAGCTAAATGAGACGAACAAAATGACACCAAAATTATACAATTTGAAAATTGTTTTGGGTTATTGAAGCGATTAGCCTGAATCAGAATTTTCGTTTCAATAACCCAAAACAATTCTCAAATTGGATAATTTTGGTGTCGTTTTGTTCGTCTCGTCGAGCTAATAAAGAATGCCGTAATAAGTGTATTTAAAAAAAGTAAAATTCAGGGTTTTCGTGTCAATATTCAAAAATTCAAAAAAGTTTGTGTATTACAACGATGCGTAAAAAATATAAAAAATTCGTCAAAAATCGAAAAATTCTTTACATTTTTTGGAAAATCGATCCGACTTGCATGACACGATAGGAAGGGGGTAGCAGGATTTTTACTTTAGTGTTGTGTAAAGAAGCCGATGCAACAAGAACTTTTGAATTTTTGAATGTGCCTGTATATTAGCGCGAAAACCCTTCTCCTTATAACTCGTACGCAATCTAAAAAAAGTACAAGAAATTTTATTCCACAAATTCTTTTTTTTTCTTTTTCTTCTTCCAGTTATTGTAAAACTCCATCGCCGATTAGTCATTAGTCTGACAAGTGGCAAACTTTTCCGCGCCGACCTTTTGCTGATAATTACCAAATCGTCGTGTTCTACACGAGCAACACAATAATGTCAATGTCCGTCGGACAGATATGCGCCCTGTAAATCACTCAAGTTATTTTCCGCTTCAACGAAAATCACCCACTGATCTAGACAGGAAAACTTAACGGATAATTATGTTCTGCACAATATAATTTTTTGCATATATAATTCTTGAATTTTCGCGTTAATACACAACTTTTATTGATTCCGGAACGGATTTTCACAGCGTTCATGTTTTCGTTGTAATATACAGATTTCAAAAACAGCCAACTTCAAACGCGATTAAGTCACATGGCTTAAAAAAAGTGGATTTTTGCGATTTTTCGACCAAATTTTCGCCAAAAATATTTTTTTATTTTTTCTAAAATAACCCTATGGGGATTTTTCTATACGAGAAATCGATTGCGCGCATTGAAAAATCTTGAAAACGCTTCCCTGATTCAGGGAAGACCTGTGTATTGAAGCGAAAAGTCGCAAAAATGCGATTTTTGCCTTAAAACGACACCTTTTGGGGTAAAAATGTGCGGAGAATCCGAATTTGACATTTATAAAATCTCTAGGATTCAAGAAAAGCTGTATATCGACGCGAAAATAACATATTTTGACCCCCCCCCCCTATTGTATAGTAGCTCCGAACCCTGCACCTTTAGTGCATTGGGCGACTATCCTAGCCACTTGGCCATGACGGTTTGTTCGTATTTCAAAGAAAAAATCGATTTTTTCGCCGAAAAAAATTCAAAAAAGTTTGTGTATTACAACGAAAACATGAACGCAAATTCAAATTTCAAATGCGATTATCTCAAAAACGAAAAGTATTTCCTCAAATATACCTGCTCCCCATTTTTCGGCGTTGATTGCCCGAAGAATAAAAATTTTCAAATTCTCCTCTAGTGCTGCTTCCTTTATTATTCTCAAATCGTCATATGTTTGCGTGCGCGAGTCGAATGTAATTATTCTTCTTCCAGGGGCTTTGTTTGTGGCGCCGTTTTCTTTTCAAAACACATTTCGATCGACTCCGAGTTTGAGTGTGTGTGCATATTTGGGTTTCCATAAATTTTCCTAAGGTTTCTTATGTCACGTCATGTCAACACAGAATTGGATAAATGATGAGCTCGGTTGCACAGCCTCTATTTTTGAAGATGGTCATTCAACTTTGTTTAAAGGACTCCACTCGGGAAAAAAACTCCATGCAAAAATGATATATCCGTAAAATTCATGGAAAATGGAGCATTTTTTGTTTTTACGACATGCTCTGAATCGTTGCAGTTGTTGAGAAAATTGCGTTTGAAGATGGCGATTTTTGAAATTTTGTGTATTACAACGAAAACATGAATGAAGTGAAAATTCGTTTCTGAATCAATAAAAGTTGTATATTCGGAAAGATCATGAAAAATGGAGCATTTTTTTGTTTTTATAGTAGATTCTGAATCACTAACGGTGTTGAGATAATCGCGTTTGAAATTGGCGACTTTTGAAATTTGTTTATTACAGCGAAAACCCTGAATCAGGGTCTGCAAAAAACACGATGTAAAAATTGTATATTCGAAAAATTCATGAAAAATGGAGCATTTTTTGTTTTTACAGCATACTCTGAATCGTTGTAATTTTTGAGAAAATTGCGTTTGAAATTGTTCATGTTTTCGTTGTAATACACAAACTTTTTTGAATTCTTTGCAGAAAAATGAAATTTTTGGCGCGGAAACTATTTTTCCCTTATGCGTACTTTTTTTTGCCTATGCCCAAAATTCTCTTCCTGCATCTCCAAATGCCGATTTTGACGATTTTTTCAGAAATTGGTGACCAAATGGGTCAAATCGCATCCATTTCCGAGAAATTTTTTCCCCTCAAATAAAACCTATAATCCTCTTCTTCTTCTATATCCATATTATCGTTCGAATCGTAAAACACAGAAAGCCCATAATGGCTTCTTTGAGACTTCGTTTCGACCCGAAAATGATCGATCTTCTTTATTTCCCCCTCGATATGGGGTTACAGAAGCCGATGGCGCAGATGTTCGCCAAGTGCGCGCCAACCTCCCCAATCATCATTCGATTTTGGCAACAAGAAGGGCTAATCCAGTGACGCTGGATATATCTAGTACCGCATAACAGAAAGAAGAGGAGGACATTCGAAAATTTATTTCCGCGCGCGATATTTCCCGAACAGGTGGCTAGTGTACCACTTCCCTATATTTTTCTTGATTTGCAAAGAGTGTGTGCGAACATGGATGGAAATTGGATAAAATGTCCAAAATGCAATTAGGCACCNGAAAGAAGAGGAGGACATTCGAAAATTTATTTCCGCGCGCGATATTTCCCGAACAGGTGGCTAGTGTACCACTTCCCTATATTTTTCTTGATTTGCAAAGAGTGTGTGCGAACATGGATGGAAATTGGATAAAATGTCCAAAATGCAATTAGGCACCCGAGGATTAAATTGAGAAGAACTCAAAGTCGGCGTCAAGAGACCGCTCTGCAGCAGCAAAACGCAATTTAGGAAATCGAGAAGCTAGGCACTGAGGAAAAGGACGGCACGAGGCAAGTGTTTTCGTAGCGCATCTGCTGTTGTCTTTTAGGAAAAAAGTGCCGAAAATCGCACAGAGACTCATCGTCTTATTAGTGGTGCAAATTTTCGAAATTTGCATTAATCATAAGCAGTTGAGTCATGAGTTTTCATGAGAGTTTCCTTTTAAACAAAAAATTCAAACAAGTTTGTGTATTACAACGAAAACACTAACAATTTCACAAACTACAAAGGTTCAGAAACATGCTGTCGGCGTCAAGAGACCGCTCTGATAACAGCAAAACGCAATTTAGGAAATCGAGAAGCTCGTACGGGATGAGGCAAATGTTTTCGTAGCGCATCTGCCGTTGTCTTTTAGGAAAAAAGTGCCGAAAATCGCACATGGGAATCATCGTCTTATTAGAGGCAAATTTCGAAATTTGCATTAATCATAAGCAGTTGAATGAGTCATGAGTTTTTCTTTTTTCAAACATTTTTTTAAACAAAAAAAATTCAGAAAAAGTTTGTGTATTACAACGAAAACATGAATGCAGTGAAAATTCGTCCCTGGATCAATAAAAATTGTGTGTATTGACGCGAAAATTTTTTTTTAAATTTTCGTTTTTCATCGACTTATGAAAACTGCCAAAAAAATTTTTGAATTTTCGCGTCACTACACACAACTTTTATTGATTCAGGGGCGAATTTTCTTCACTGCATTCATGTTTTCGTTGTAATACACAGAAAAATTCGTAAAAAATTAAAAAATGCGGCAAAAAAGAAAAATTCGTCAAAAATTGAAAATTCGTAAAAATTGAAAAATTCTTCAAAAATCGCAAAATTGATCAAAAATCGTAAAAATTGAAAATTCGTAAAAATCGCAAAATTTATCAAAATCGTAAAAATTGAAAATTCGTAAAAAATTGAAAAATTCGTCCCTGAATCAATAAAAGTTTGTATTGACGCGAAATTTTTTTTAATTTTCGTTTTTCGTCGACTTGCGAAAACTGTCAAAAAATTTTGAATTCGCATTCAATGCACACAACTTTTATTGATTCAGAGACGAATTTTCTTCGCTGCGTTCATGTTTTCGTTGTAGTACACAGATTTTTTCAAAAATCGCCAACTTCAAACGCGATCCTCTCAAAAACTATAACGATTCAGAATTTACCGTAAAAACAAAAAAATGCTCCATTTACGATGATTATTCAACATGTTGTGAGCCTGGCTGGAAACATTTTTTTATCGAAATTCCCAATCTTTAAAAGAACAATTGTTTGTCGAAAACTTTTTTCCGCCAAAATTTGAACACTCCGATATCCATCAACAGGCTCCAACCGCGAGATTTCATAATGCGATCTAATCAGTTTAGCAAATCAACAAAATTTTCCCCCATTTTGCGAAATATTATGCCAATCAACCATTTTATCTGATCGAACTTCCATCATCCGTCAATCTCTGACAGACGAATTCTTCAATAATCGACGGTAATTAAATCCATAAGACGAGTTCACCTTTACATTAGTGAATAAAAAGCGTTCAAGGACCAGTCCACTCGGAAAAAAATTCTATGTAAAAATTATAGATTCGGAAAATCGATTTTTGCATCAACTTTTAAAATTTTCATAAAATGAACATTGTAGCATTTTTTATAGCTAAATGAGACGAACAAAATGACACCAAAATTGTCCAATTCGAAAATTGTTTTGGGTTATTGAAACGAAAATTCTGATTCAGGGTTTTTGTTTTAATAACCCAAAACAATGTTCAAATTGGATAATTTTGGTGTCCTTTTGTTCGTCGCATTTAGCTATACAAAACTGCTACATTGTTCATTTGATGAAAATTTAAAAAATCACTTAAAAATTCAAAAAAGTATGTGTATTACAACGAAAACATGAACGCAAATTCAAATTTCAAACGCAATTATTTCGAAAACTACAACGATTCAGAACATGTTGTAAAAACAAAAAATACTCCATTTTTCATGAACTTTCTTCCGAATATCAACAAAACATGGGCAACTTTTTCCCCCCACTGGACTGGTTCTTTAAGCGAAAAGTTGCAAAAATGCGATTTTTGTGACTTTTCGCTTCAATACACAGACATTCCCTGAATCAGGGAAGCGTTTTTTCGCATCGAAAATTTCAAATTCAGATTCCTCGCATGTTTTTACCCCTACAGGGATCATTTCCAGAAAAAATTTTGAAATTTTTTTACGTATTTGGTCCCCTAGTAACTCCGAAAGTCGGCACATGGTCTTATCACTTTGTATTAATCATCTTTTATTTTTATTAAATAAAGGCCGTTAAAAAAACCTCCACTTTCATATTTCCTTTTGTTTTATATGAAATTTGGCGCGAGAAAGATTACTTGTGGCGTTTTCCCGCCACTTCATAATGTTGATCAAGGCGACATGAATGACCGTCTTTTTACAGTCGCCGTCGGGTAAAAAGAC
>OZJO01021760.1:0-19925 GCA_900406225.1 Acrobeloides nanus
AAAAAATTTTCAGAATTTTTCGATGCGCGCAATCGATTTCTCGCATAAAATTACCCCTAAAGGGTCACTTGTTAAAAAAATTTTCTACCCGGCCGTAAGTTTGGATAGTCGGTTTTCTGATTAAAACCTGAATTTTTATTATTATTAAAAATGAAATTTTAAGATTAAAATTCAACGTTTAGTAGCATATTTTACGATGGAAACTTCTTTTACTAGCTCTATAGAACCGTATCAAAATTCCCTTGTCATAATTCCTAAAGATGAGGTTATTTTAACACACTTTTTTTCAAAACAAAGTATTTTTTTAGATAGACTTTGGAGAAACACTAGGAGAAGGAAATTTCGGTATTGTTAAGAAATGCCTGTTGAAACGACAAAACATCGAATGTGCTTGCAAAACTTTAAAAGATTCAAACAAAATAAAGACTTTTTCTGAAATACAAACGGAGATCAATAATATGGTAAAACTTCGTGATCACAACATTGTTGCCTTATATGGAATTGTTATAGATAGAGAACGTATATGGATAGTGAGTTTTTTATCATCCCATGAGGAAACAACAACATAGTTTTTAAATTTCACAGATCTTAAATCTTAAAAACGACTTTTGATAAAAGCGCTGAACACATACTGATGCTTCATTGTTAATTTTTTTACGATTCCAAAAAACCGGATTTTGCGATTTTGATACAGATTCTTGCAAACACCAAAATAACCATATCATCGGCAAAGGGCTCGATGAGAAGGCCCCTCTGGCCTCCCAAGTTGTCAACTAAAAAAAGTACTTCGGATTAAGGGCCCTAAATGACAGAGTACGGAAATTTTTTTCGAAATCAAGCATATTGGGAATATTTTTATGCGAAAAATCGATTGCGCACATTGACAAAGCGTGAAGACTGAGTTTTGCCTATTTGCAAGAATCAAAAAATTTCCCGCCAAAACACGACCGCACAGGGATGCCTAGGGATTTGTCGGTACTAAGTCATTCTTTACCCTTACCGTTACGGACAATTCTTACCGGTCATCCCTTACCGATCAACTCTTACCCGGTCATTCTACATTTTCTCACAAAAATTGATGTTCTACAAAGTTGTTTGCCGTGATCTCAATAGCAACTTTGTAGAACGTCACTTTTCATGAAAATATTCCTATGGTGGAGAAACTGACTACAGATCGGTCAGAAATGTCCGCATAAAGAAAGACCGGTAAAGATCAACCGTAAGGGTAAGGGATGACCTAGTGCCGATTTTTCTTCTTCTATAAATTTCACTGATTCAGGGAAAAAGACTCGTTTTCACACTTTTTCAATGTATACAATCGATTTATCGCATAAAAATACCTCTAATAGGCCTGATTTTAGTAGAAAAAAAACTAAAAAAATCTTGAAAACGTTTCCTTGACCCCAAATTCAGCCAGAAAAACTGGATTTTGCAATTTTTATGGTTTTTTGAGCTGATTTGGGGGCAGGAAAACATTTTCAAGATTTTTCAATGCGCGCAATCGATTTCTCGCATAGAAACCCCCTTATAGGTTTATTTTAGAAAAGAAAAATAAATTTTTTGGCAAAAATTTGGTCGAAAAATCAAAAAAATTCCCTTTTTTAGCCACCCTATAGTTGGTCATCAAAAAAAATTTTTTTAATTTTTCCGACTTAAAATGAAAAAAAAGTTTTGCACCAAAATCCTGGATCTGACACTGGGAGTCCTGGATCCGGCACAAAAATTTGCAAAATCCGAGTTTTTTGCATCCTCGAATTTAGGTGACAGAATTTTGTGGTGGTGGTCCATTAATAGACCGCTTACTTGATAAAGAGAAGCCGAAGTTATTAGTAACCATTTTAATAGACTATGCTAAACAAACTGCAAGCGGGATGAATTATTTATCGCAAAAGAAAATTGTCCATCGTGATCTAGCCACAAGAAATGTTTTGTTGATGATAGACGAAAAAGTATTGGGCTGTACCACAATTTTCGGGCTTTTGGAAAAATCGAAATTTCAAAAAGTTCTCCAAATCAGCTGATTTTTCCTACTCGGAGAAGGAGGGGGGGGGGTTCGACATGGGGAACTCGAATCTCAAGGAATTTGTTGATTTTAACCACAAGAAGGTAACATACGATGGGTATACTCTCTAAAAAGGTTTCATAATAAAATCGTTTAAAGGACCAGCCCAGTAATTTACAACCATATGAAAAAATGATATATTCAGAAAGATCATGAAAAATCTTCTGAATCGTTAGTTTTCGAGATTGCGCTTAAAATTTTGAATTTGTGTACAAGCTCTTCGTTGTAATACACAAACTTTTTGAATTTGCTTGGAAAAATCGATTTTTTAAATTTTCATACAAAGAACATTGTAGCAATTTTTTAGCTAAATGAGACGAAAAATGACTCCAAAATTAACATGCCGTAAAAACAAAAAATGCTCCATTTTACATAATCTTTCCAAATATATCATTTTTTCATATGATTGTAAATTATTGGACTGGTCCTTTAAGCTTGCTTAAATCAGTGCAGGAAAATTTTGTCATGCATTGGAAATGCGCGCAAACGATTCCCAGCCTAGAAAAAAGCCTAAAGAGTCGTTTTTCCGACGAAAATTCGAATGTTGGTTCATTTTCGCTTCAATACACTCACCCCCTCCCTTGAATCAGGATCAGGGAAGTATTGTCACGATTCGGCAATGTGAATAATCGACTCCTCGCATAGAAAAACCCCATAGGAGTCATTTGGAGCTACTTCGGCTCTTATATTTTTGTAAAGATTCCATTCAAATAGCAAAAGTCCTAAAATTATGGTACAACCCGATATATTAATTTCCGACTTCAATTTTTATGTTGGAAATATTAAATTCTAGACAATCAAAATTGCGGATTTTGGACTAGCACGTATCATTAAAGATGATGAAGAATATTATAAAATCCAATCGAACCCAGAAATTCCAGTTAGTTGCACTGCTCCTGAATGCTTTAAAGTTAGAAAATGGTCCACCTCATCCGATGTATGGTCTTATGGAATAATGCTGATTGAAATGTTTAGTTATGGCGAATGTATACGTGGCATTGTTTCAGTTATGATAAATTTTTTTCAAGATCGTATTAACTTAGCACAAGTATGTTTGTTAAAGAATGCCGGAAAGTTGGTCGACTCGAACACTTGGCCGACCGGATAGTTGGTCGACTCGGGTCGACGCCTAAGACCTAAGCCTAAGGCCCCTGTCCAGTCGACCAACTGTCCGGTGACTAACTGTCCGGTCGACAAGTGTCCGAGTTGACCAAATGTCCGACAACGGTTGTTAAACGATACATAAATTTTTTAAATTAGCTTCGAGAGATAATTAAAAATGGTGACGCTTTTAAAAGACCAAATGCATGTCCACCTAAAATTTATAAACTTGTGCAAAAATGCTTGGAAATAGATCCTATGGAGCGTCCAAATTTTGAAAATATTAAAACCAGCCTGTCTAATTTTCGGTTATCTATATCTGAAATTACTGTTAATTCAAACTCATATTACAATTCTGACGTAGATGGCGATCAAAATGAATATTTACCAGTTAAAAAAGATGATTGTGTTGTGGTTATAAATGATTTGTAAGTAGTTTTAAAGGGATTCTCCAAAAATTTGTAAGAAATTTCGGCATTGATAGAATAATTTATACAGAAAGCCTTGCCGGTTAACAGGTTTAATTTTTTGTAACAGAATTAGTTCATTTTGTAACAGACGATATGTTCTTTTTATAGCAGATTTAGTTTTTCTTGTGACAAATCTCTTTTTGTAACAGAATTAGAGATTGGCACGTGATTTACGAAACTTTAAGGTTTTTAAGTTCTAGGCGAAAATTGTTACAAGAAGAACTAAATCTGTTACAAAAAGGACATAACGTCTGTTACAAAAAAACTAATTCTGTTACAATGAAAATTGGGACGCTTTTTTTAGAGATGTAGACCGAGTTTATTGTCAAGATTTAAAAACCCATGATTTTGGCTATGTTTCCACCCACATACTTAATGCTATAAATGAAAATTTCAACAACTTTCAAACTCAGAATGAACTCGAAGAAAACCGTGATGGTGTCGATCCTTATATAACTCCTATACCTAACTATCTAAATCAATATTCAGGAACTCCTATGAGACAAAACTCTTTTCCTAATGGTATAAATCAAATTTTATCTGATCCTGAAAGACCTCTTTTAAAACCTGAGTAAGTTAAAAGGCCATGGCAAAAATTTTTTCGGCCTCAAGGGGGTTTTAAACCTGCCTTGAGGGGTGCCTGAGACAAGCCCAGTACCACCGAACCATGGGACCCTTGGAATAACTTCTTCTAATTCTGACCTCGTAGTAATGTCGTCTCAACGAACCATTTTTGGGAGTCGAAAAAAATTTTGCCATGGCATTTTATGAAAGAAACAATATTTTAAAAATGATTAATATAGAGAGTTGAAATTTATTAGACGTTCATCATACAATTCTAAATCTATATGGGTAAAATTACAGTCCCAGATAAAGAAAATTTCTATCGCAATTTTTCTTATTTTGTTTTTTATATGTGTCATTACAGTTATTGTGATTTATATGAAACGAGGTAATTTTTAAACAGCAAAAAATCTCATGATGCCACACTTTTTTGTCTGACATTGTAGATTAAACAAATTAAAAAAGGTATACAAATTTTAAAAAATTGATTTTTTAGGTCCATTCATTTTACCGTTAGTAATTGAACCATGCTCAGATCAAACGTTTACACAAGGAGAATCCGTTAAAATTCGATGCTGGGTTCTCCCTTTTAAAAAATTTAACGACTCGATTCAAATTGAATGGTCTATAAAAGATGATGATCTCCTTCCTGATGGTGCTAAGAATCAAAATGGAACAGTAGTCTTCTCATCTATTGGTCTAGATGATGCTGGATGTTATACGTGTCAAGCTCGGGATATGGAAACTGACTCGACAGCATCTCGAACTATATGTTTACAAGTGAACATCGGTATATTTAGATTTTAAAGAACACATAATAACAAGGCCGTAACGATCATTTAGGTCTGAGGTGTGGGCACCAAGGTGAAAAATCTCATTTTTTAAAGGGATGAAGATCTGGGGTCAATCTCGGTCAAAAAATTTTTTCTTTCAAAATCAAAATCTGACGCCAGATTCGTGTTCTCCGCATAAAATTACGCCTAAAGAGTCACTTTTCGAAAGAAAAATTTTTCGACCGAGATTGACCCAGCTCTACACCCCCTTTAACGAAATTTTTGGAGAATATGTTCACCGATGTCGTTCTCTTGGCTACGTCATGGTATAAAAACGTTAAATTTTAGGTGAAAATCCTAACAAACCACAAGGAAATTATAAAACTACAAAATATGAGGTTGATTATAATATGAAAGGACCAAAACATGTTAATATAAGTCCTTCTAATGGACTTTCTACCAATAAAAATCCACTCAAAGCTGGTTCTAATGATTCTTTATGGTTTGTTTTTTACACTAATAAGAATCCAGATGCACATATTTACAACTCTGATACAAACTTAAGCTTAGGCTGAGTTTTTTTTTAGCAAGACTTAGGTTTAAGATTAGGCTGGTCATTTATATTTTTTTAAATAATTTTTTATTTATATTTTTTATTGTTTGGTATTTCGGACGTCTAACAATATCACTTAAACACAATATTTTTTAGGTGTAGCTCAGACGTTGAAGAGCCTTTAAAATTTGCCAAATATACTCATACCGATAATGGTGTTAATAAAAAAAATACCGTTTATTATTTAAACGAAACCGTATTTATCGAAAATCATAAAGCCATCTTGAACTTTTCCAACAATCCATTAAAAGACATAAAAACTGGAAAATATCAATGCGTTATTGAAGAAAAAATGCTCGACTATGTTGGAGATCAATTTGTTTATAGTAAACTTTATAAAAATTTAGTTATAATCACACTCTCCAAAAATTCCGAACATGATCATTCCCCCCAAAATCGTTCTATGGTCTATGACATTTAAAAGTTTCAAAATTCTAATAATTCGTTTGAAATTCACAAAAATTTACTTTCACTCAAAAACTTATGAGACGATATCTCGAAAGTTCAAATATCCCTAGTACTAGTGTTAAACGGTTCGACTGCGCTCAGATTTGAATTTATTTAGTGAAATTAACACATGGGAAAATTTTTAAAAGTCATTTCGAGTCAATCCGAGATGCTCCAAAAATGTAAAACCTTGTTCGAAAACCCGATTTTACGTTGATTCTTTCTAAATTTTCTACCCTCTCTAAAACACCCTAGATAATTTTATCGGCCGAAATTTTTATCTGGTCAATGTATTTCAACAGCGCAGTCGAACCGTTTAAGGCAATATTAGAAAGCTCAAGAAAGTATCTCTTATGACCGCTAAAAATGGATGATCGGTGCTCTATGAATTCCAAAATGAGGGGGCATAGGCGGAGCTAGATTCGGATCTCGGGGCCCATTATGAACAATTTTACGATTTTTTCCAAATTTTTCAAAACATTCGGGGGAACCTTATGCTTTTTTAGCCTTCGGCCAATCTCGTTGCATATGGACCTTCCCTAACTAAGCCTATGGAGTGAGGGGGAGAGTTATCATCGCACCTTAAAAATCATTCATAATTTAGTAAGACCATTTTTCCACTTCAAAGACCAAGATGCATGGATTCCGTATGAATCAGAACCTTTCGAGATTGCAAAAACTATAGAGGTAAACGAAACTAAAACGGCACGGATCCCATGTCCGGTATATGGAGGACCAAATTTAAAAGTTCAATGGCAATTTTGGGAAGATCCATGTTTTAAAACTATAGAAGTAAACGAAACTAAAACGGCACAGATTCCATGTCCGGTATATGGAGGACCAGATTTAAAAGTTCAATGGCAATCTTCGCAAGAACCATGTTTTATTGAAGGTAATAATTTTCGACCAAATAAAAAAAGTTGACGTTTTAGCCAAATTTGAAAATCGATATAACACTTTAATTATACCCAATATCAAAAAGCAATATGAAGGATTTTATCGTTGTATAGTGACAGGAGAGGAATGGGATAACAATAATTCGAGGTTGAATAAAGTTAACGCGTCATTGACATATAATCTCCGAGTAGTATAATCATATTATAATTTTAAATAATAACTTGTAAATTAATATCTTTATAGCACCAATGTGTGTGTTAGTGTGTCGCTGACAGTTATCTCTGCGCGCATAAAAGCACAGATGGGCTCACATATTCCAAAATGTTTGTTATGATGAGAAAACATGTTTTCAAACAATTTTTGCGTATCCCCTCCGAAAAAATTTTTTGGGTGGGGGTACCCCTGGGAATCAATTTTCGAAATTGTTTAAATCTACGTCAAAATTGTCTGATTTTTTTGTACTCGGAGGTTTTCAGAGGTGAGAAATTGAATGCGCGCATGCCCGAACATAAAAAATTGAGTGACCCTGATTCAGGAAATGGTTGGGTGTGTATTGAAGGGAATGATGAAGGTTGACTCTAAAAATAAGTTTTTTATGTAGATCGGCCGATATCAGCCTTCCTTTTTCTTTCCCTCGAGCGCCAAAGGGCGCTCGGCCTCAGGTCTATTAATTATAATAAATGTTTTTGTTTTATATTAACACTTGGAGGTGACTTTTCTATTTTTGTAACTTTTTGACAAGTTGTAACTTTTTCTATTTGTAAACTATAAATGTTACTGAATACTAATATAAAAAAGAAAAAATTAATTTGACTTGGGTAAAAATGGGTCTGAAGTATCACATTTGCACACATTGGGTATCTTTTTACAATCTGGTCTAACTTTTAATAGGTCAAGTTAGGCAAGATTGTAAAACAGGGTGGCGCAAAAGTTCGGCACCCATTCTATTTCTTATGCTTTTTGCGGGATTTTTAAATATAATTTATGCACCAAAGTATTCCCATGGGTAAGAAGGACGTACGGACACTACGGACAGTGGCAGCGGCACTGGGTATTCCAAATAGACGGCGCCCCATCGCACAAGGCAGAAGAAACCCAGAACTTGATCCGAGACAATGTGCCAGAGTTCATCGAAGTCGACATAAGTGTCCTTTGGTCGAGGAATTGGATCTACCTGGATCATCTATAACATTTTCATGATTATCTTTTGAAGAATTATCACTAAAGACTTTTTTATAAGAAATTTTGTAGATTATAAAAACCTTAAAACGGTTGGCGTAAAACTCGAACTTCGATGTCTATTGATATTTGTCTCGTTATTAAAATCTTCAGCAATATCGTAATCTTCATTAGAACCACTGTTAATGTTGCCAGATAGTTGGCTAATAAGTACTAAATTATATAGTAACAGTAAAGGAAGCATGTAGTTCATCTTACTATAAATTTTTTGACACTTGTCAAAAGCTCGAGTAGCTGTTAAAAATAATCAACTATTATCAACAAATGCCCAGGAAGAACATATGACTAAAACCAATCTTTAGTCTATCAAAAAGATCTGTGGGATCATTGTGCTGTGTAAAAATTTCATACATGTTTGTTAGGAATTTAAAATTTTTCTTAAAAAATAGAGTCGTTGGACTTCAACCTATTTAAGTTACATATTTATTCGAAAAATAAATGATAAACATTGAGAAGATAGGCCTATTTTGATTTAATTTGTGGGATGATTGATTGTAGTTAATTTTTATAACTGCAATACGTCTATTTCTTAGTCATTATGATTGAAAGAAACTTTTATGTTAGTCATTATTAATTCGAGTCATCACCAAGTTAATATCGCTCCATCTAATTTTATGTAAAAGTTGAAAATTATTTATTACAGGGTGCGTCAAAATTATCCGGATTTTTTGAACTTTCTCATCTTTTCTTAGCCAATTTTCGGGTTGAGTTTGCTCGGGTTGTGGGGTTTCGCTTGATCATTCCTTTAGCGCACTGGACGTTCTTTCGACCTCTTCCCTTCCGGTCTTCATTGTTTCCAGTTTCTTTATATCGTTTGATGGCATCGTTGACAGTGCTCGTGGATATTCCAAGAAATTCTGCAATTTCGACCTGTTTTTTGCCACGCTCATGCACACGAATAATAGCATCTCTCAAATTTTTCAAGCTTTTCACTTTATCACTATAAAAAAATATAATAAATATAAAAGACGTGAAAATAAAAAAATCCGGATAATTTTGACGTACTCTGTATTTCTCATCGAGACAAATTTTAAGCTATGGAATTTTTAAAACATCGTTATACCCATAAAATTATACTCTACATTGGAATTTTTGGAACGTAACAAAAAACTAAATTCAAAAGTCCCAGAAATAGCTTTCTTTATAAGTTTTACATAAGGCTTTATAATTTTGACATAACAAAAAAATAGTTAAGAGACGACGTCTCGAAATCCCGAACCTGGGGTGGCAATAGTAACGAAAATTCGAATCAATTTTATCGTTGTCGAGATAATCGAGTTTGGCGATTTTTGATCTCCTGTAAATTTGAATTTGCCGCCAGAATTTTAATTAGGGTCTTGACGGAAATTCAAATTCTTGGTGGCAAATTCAAATTTAAAACAGGAGGTCAAAAATCGCCAACTTCAAGCGCGATTATCTCGACAATGATAACGATTCAGAATTTACTGTAAAAACAAAAAATGCTCCATTTTTCATGAATTTCCCGAATATATATAAATTATGACAATTTTCGCTAATCTAAAAAATTTTCAATTTGTGTGCGAACCTTTTCAAGCTATTTTTTGTAACTCGCTTTTTTCGGTGATCGACGGCTGTCTGTTATATTCCATTTCTCTTCTATTCTTCAATAATGTATTCACCATCGGTGTTTAATTCGGGCCAGTCCTTGCCTTAGACAGCAGCTGCGCATAAACCAACTAAATCCTTTGCTTTAAGATATTTTTTCAAGTTTTCGCTTTTTTGACTTCCCGTTTGCCAAGAAATTTTTCGGGAATTTTCTTACAAGGGGCCTCACGGAACTGCCATATTCAAAAAATTTTTTTTGAGCTAACTTTGTAGAGAATATTCACTTGTCAATAAAAGTGGTCGAATTTTTACCCAATAAGGCTTCGTTTTCGAGCAAATAAGCTTTAAAGTTTCAAATTTTGTAGTGATTATACATAAGCAATTTGTTGTACAACGAATTCGATGTGTTCATAGCTCATTTGTTTGTGCTTCAGCCCATCGCATATTGAACTATTGTTCGATTCCAATTATAGTCGATTTCTTTTTGCAATACAAAAAATTGTTTTTGTATTCTGTTCATTTTTTAAATATTATTGCTCTCTAAAAAATTATCATCTAGATTTGTGTGATCAAATTTTGTCTTGAATTTTGTGTTTCTAAAAAATGTCTCAAAAAAATATAAAAAAGATTTTTATTTTTAATTATTTTTGTTTCACCATGTACTATATTGTTTCATTTAGCCTGAAGAAGTCGTTATACGACGAAACGTCGCGAATAAACTTATTTCATATTCATCGCTAATAATATCTTGTTCTACCGATACCTTGTTATCTTACTATAAAAAAAGATAACACTTTTTTGTACTAACTATTTTATATAGTTAGTACAAAAAAGTGAGTTTTTTAGTACAAAAAAATATTTATCTTTCAAAAAAAAATACTGGAACCCTTTTGTCATATCTTGCTCATTTTAAATTTCGATTTTGGTAAAATTTCAATCTATATAAAAAAAATAATTTTACAATGTCTTCATTTGTTTTTTAAAAAGATTTATTTTTTAACAAGAATATTTATTGTTTAAAAAGGAAAGGAGAGGAAAGAAGAGCAATTAAGTTCACGGCGTTCCAAAATGAGAAAAAAGTCTTCAAAAAACATAATCGTTTCAATACAAATTTGTATTGAAATTCAGGGAATTTGCGCTTTTTAACATTTTTAACACAAATTTCAGAAAAATTCCATTAAATTGTGGCTCTTTTGACTTAAAAATACAATAATTTTTCATTTTTGATCATGCCCGAGCTTTATAATTAGTTTTGGGCCGAGTTTGAATGATTTGGAAAACTCCAATTTTTGGATCTCCATCATAGAGATGCTGAAAAATGGAGTTTTCCAAATCATTCAAACTTGATTTTTTCAATAAAAACTTCAGTGTAACTTCCCTGAATTTCAATACAAATTTGTATTGAAACGATTATGTTTTTTGAAGACTTTTTTCTCATTTTGGAACGCCGTGTGTTGTTGATGTTTTTTTGGCAAAGGAAACGAAAAGCTTTTTGATGACTCATATCACAATTACAGGGTGTATAAAAAAACCGGAATTTGGGCGATTTTTTTCATTTTTTCATCCGAAAATTTTTTTCAAAAATCCTAAAATGATCCATATAGAGGCAATTTTATGCGGAAAATCGATTGCGCGCATTCCCAAAGCTTGAAAATGCTTCCTAGATCCTGATTTAGGAAAAAGTGTGTAAATGTGTATTTTTCATTCACTTTTATACACACTTATTTTCCTGAATCAAGATGTGGGAAGCATTTTCAAGATTTGGGAATGCGCGCAGCCGATTTCTCGCATAAAATTATCCTTATATAGGCCATTTTTAGGATTGTTGAAAAAATTGTCGGGCCGAAAAAACATGAAAAAATTGCCCAAATTCTGGTTTTTTATACACCCTGTTATTACAGCAAAACATTCGATAATTTGTTTACACAATCTCTTTTTCATCAACCAAAAGAAAACTCGCGTTTTTCTTTGTGGTTAACGTTGATTTATTAATTCTTATTCTCATTTTTATTCTCTCTATATTTTTTTGCTAAGGCTTAGGTTTTCTGCCTAATAAAAGTTAATAATTTTTTCATTACAAATTCAAATATTTTCAATGCAAATACAAATATTTTCAGTGCAAAAATAAATATTTCCAGTACAACAATAAATATTTTCAATGCAAAAATAAATACCGCTGATTTTATACGGGGAATCGAAGGTGCGTATTCCCGCAGCTTGAAAATTCTTTTCTGACACTGATTCAGGGAAATTAAGATGTGTATTGAAGCGAAAATAATAATAAACAATTCAGTCTTTCACCGAAAAACCGACTACCTAGGAGTGTTTCTATGCTAGAAATCGATTGCACACATCCCTGAAATGTGAAAACGATTACTTGGCCCCGCTTCCGGATCGAAATTTGGGCTCTAGGAACTTCCATAACGGAACTTTCACAACGGGGTCCAAAATGACATGCGGAGCTTTCACAACGGAACTTCCATAACGAAAAAAGCGGAACTTCCACAACAAAAAAGCGGAACTTCCACAACGATCGATTTTCTCCACTTTCTCGTGATCAAAAGCAAAAAATTCCGTCATATTCGAGTTCCCCATATCGAAAAACCCATGGATACAAAAAATCAGCTGGAAAAATATTTAAAATTCAATTTTTTAACCCTTTGATCCCCCGTACAGTAAAAATACTGTATGGGGGGATCAAGGGGTTAAAAAAATTAAATTTAAAAAAATTTTTCAGTTGATTTTTTTGTATCTAGAGATTTTTCGATACGGGGAACTCGAATATGACGGAATTTTTCGCTTTTGATCACGAGAAAGTGGAGAAAATCGATCGTTGTGGAAGTTCCGCTTTTTTGTTGTGGAAGTTCCTAGAGCCGAAGTTTGCATTCTAGCGTTGTTGCATACGTCGATTATCTTCAAAATGCCGATTTTCCTTGAATCAGTGTCAAGTGATCATTTTCACGTTTCGAGAATATGCGAAATCGATTTCTCTCATAAAAAATTAGTCGATTTTCTGATTAAAACCTGAATTTTTTTATCATTGTCGCTTCGACACACCTTAATTTTCCTGAATCAGGAGTACGAGAAACATTTTCAAGCTTCAGGGATGTGCGCAATCTATTGCCCGCATAAAGTTATCCATAGAGGAGATATTTTTAGAAAAAATTTTCGGGTCCAAAATTCATAAAAAAATCACGAAAAGTGCACTTTTTGCGTGAGCCACCCTGTATTTAAAAAAATTTGTCTCGTAACAGATGTTAAAAAATGAAATTTTAAGATTAAAATTCAACATTTAGTAGCATATTTGGTTTATATTTTACGATGGAAACTTCTTTTACTAGCTCTATAGAACCGTATCAAAATTCACTTGTCATAATTCCTAAAAACGAGGTTATTTTAACACACTTTTTTCAAAACACTGTATTTTTTTAGATAGACTTCAGAGAAACACTAGGAGAAGGAAATTTCGGTATTGTTAAGAAATGCCTGTTGAAACAACAAAACATTGAATGTGCGTGCAAAACTTTAAAAGATTCAAACAGAATAAAGACCTTTTCTGAAATACAAACGGAGATCAATAATATGATCAAACTTCGTGATCACAATATTGTTGCCTTATATGGAATTGTTATAGATGGAGAACGTATATGGATAGTGAGTTTTTTTTATCATACCATGATGAAACTTCAACATAATTTTTAAATTTCACAGATCTTTTAAGATTTTTCCGACTTAAAATGAAAAAAAATTTTTCACAAAAATCCTGAAGCCGGCACTAGGAGTCTTGGATCCGGCACTAAAGTTTGCAAAAATCCGAATTTTTTGCATCCTCGAATTTAGGTAACAGAATTTTGTGGTGGTGGTCCATTAATAAACCGCTTACTTGATAAAAAGAAGCCGAAATTATTAGTAACCATTTTAATAGATTATGCTAAACAAGCTGCAAGCGGGATGAATTATTTATCGCAACAGAAAATTGTCCATCGTGATCTAGCCACAAGAAATGTTTTGTTGATGATAGACGAAAAAGTATTGGGTTGTACCATAATTTTCGGGCTTTTGAAAAAATCGAAATTTCAAAAGTTCTCCAAATCGGCTGATTATTCTACTCGGGGAGGGGGAAGGAGTCTAAGAGCCGAAGTAGCTCCAGTCATTTTTGTAAAGATTTCATTCAAATAGCAAAAGTCCGAAAATTATGGTACAACCCAATAAATTAATTTCCGACTTCAATTTTTATGTTGAAAATATCACATTCTAGACAATCAAAATTGCGGATTTTGGACTAGCACGTATCATTAAAGATGATGAAGAATATTATAAAATCCAATCGAACCCAGAAATTCCAGTTAGTTGCACTGCTCCTGAATGCTTTAAAGTTAGAAAATGGTCCACCTCATCCGATGTATGGTCTTATGGAATAATGCTGATTGAAATGTTTAGTTATGGTGAATGTATACGTGGCATTGTTTCAGTTATGAAAAATATAGATCGTATTAACTTAGCACAAGTATGTTGTTAAACGATATATAAGTTTTTTTAATTAGCTTCGAGAGATAGTTAAAAATGGTGACCCTTATAAAAGACCAAATGCATGTCCACCTGAAATTTATAAACTTGTGCAAAAATGCTTGGAAATAGATCCTATGGAGCGTCCAAATTTTGAAAATATTAAAACCAGCCTGTCTAATTATCGGTTATCTATATCTGAAGTTTCTGTTAATTCAAACTCATATTACAATTCTGGCGTAGATGGCAATAGAAATGAATATTTATCGGTTAAAAAAGATGATCGTGTTGTGGTTATAAATGATTTGTAAGTAGTTTTAGAGAGATTCTCCAAAAATCTAAGAAATTTCAGCATTGTACAGAATATACGTGTACAACCCCCCCCCCCGAATTTCGGGGGGAGGAGTCGCCCGAANGGGGGGGGGGGGGGGGGGTGTTTGTGTACGTGTGATACAGAATCGGTTTCAATATAAATTTCGATTTTCTAGAATCTTGGGGGCAGCGCTCAAAAATCGAAAAAAATCAAATCTATAAACGAAAATTTTTCATAGTTAGTTTTGCTTGACTTGCACGATTCGCTTTAATAAACAAACTTTATTGCAAATCAGGCAACGCGAAACAGTGTTTAAAGGACACTCCCACAAAATCCAAAAAAAGCTAGGTATCCTATTCCATAAATGCACAAGTGGGGGGGGGACACTTATCCAAGTACGACATGTTTTTGAAATTTTTTTGAAAACGACATGTTTTTGACTTTTTGATCGCCAAACGTAAAAATGTCGTATTTTTGGTAAAAAAAATATGTAAATTTTGGTAAAAAACATGTCGTCTCGGGCCTAAATACGACATGCTTTTTTTGCATTTTTTTGTCCCCGATACGACGACATAGGGGGGGGGGAACAGTCCCCCTTGTGCATCTATGTCCTATCCCAACTCCTAAAATTTTGTCGCGCCATTTTCTTACAATAAAATTGGGACGCTTTTTTAGAGATGTAGACCGAGTTTATTGTCAAGATTTAAAAACCCGTGATTTTGGCTATGTTTCCACCCACATACTTAATGCTATAAATGAAAATTTCAACAACTTTCGAACCCAGAATGAACTCAAAGAAAACCCTGGTGGTATCGATCCTTATATAACTCCTATACCTAACTATGCAAATCGATATTCAGGAACTCCTATGAGACAAAACTCTTCAAACAGTACAAGTCAAATCTCATCTAATCCTGAAGGACCTCTTTTAAAACATGAGTAAGTTAAAAGACCATGGCAAAATTTTTTTTGACCCCTCAACAATGATTCCATTTTGTAGAACACAATTTTCTATGCATTAATTGTTTTTACACCATTCTTTGAAAAAATTTGCCTACTAGTAAAATCAATGTTTTTAAAAATCGATAGTTTAGAGCATTTGGTTTGTGTTTGAAACTAAACTTGGATCCAAACTTGTGCATATAGTCGAAAAATGTTTTCGTTTACAAGTTGCCCGGAACAAAATTTCTCATAGAAAGTTATTGAAAGTAAACTATCGTAATTTTCGGTGGACATTGAAAATTTTTTTCACAAACGTCGAAAATATTTTCGTTTCAGTAGCTTTCTTTCCTGAGAAACTTTTTTGTCGAATATCGCGCGATGATAAACAGAAAAATTTTCTCGACTAACAAGGGACCTTCAAGGTCTGAGAAACTCAGATTTTTTTGAGATCTAGCTTAAAAGTTAGGAAAAAATGTGGAAAAAACGAATATAATAGTCACTTGATTGATTGGGTATAAATTTTTTGAGCTATGAGGTCATAAAGTTGCAAAATTTTCGATTTTTACTTTGTGCAAAAAAAATTGTCTATAAGTGGGATTCGAACCTGACCCCTTGTACCCACAAAACAAATGCGTTGTTACTGCACCAACGAGACATGTTGATGGAGAGACATTTTCAAAAACCAAGTGATAGTGTTTTTTTTAAATTATGCACTCAAATGATTGTTTCTAACATTTTAAAACAAAAATATTTAAATTATAGTTTTATTTAAATATTTTTGTTTTAAAATGTTAAAACAATCATTTGAGTGCATAATTAAAAAAAAACACTATCACTTGGTTTTTAAAAATAACTCTTCATCAACATGCCTCGTTTGTGCAGTGACAACGCATTTGTTTTATGGCTACAAGGGGTCAAGTTCGAATCCCACTTGTAGACAATTTTTTTGCACAAAGTAAAAATCGAAAAATTTTGCAACTTTATGACCTCATAGCTCAAAAAATTTATACCCAATCAATCAAGCGACTATTATATTCGTTTTTTCCACATTTTTTCCTAACTTTTAAGCTAGGTCTCAAAAAAATCTGAGTTTCTCAGACCTTGAAGGTCCCTTGTAAAACGAAAACTTGGGTCCAAATTCAAACCCAATTATATCTGCGAGGAAAAATTTTCCAGATGTAGTGTAAAAACAAAAAATGCTATGAAAATTGTGTTCTACAAAATGGAACCTGTAAACAATTTTGCCATGGCATTTTATGAAAGAAACAATATTAAACAAATGATTAATTTAGAGAGTTTGAATTTATTAGCTATTCATCAAACAATTCTAAACCTATATGGGAAAAATTATGGGAAAAGTCACAGATAAAGAAAATTTCTATCGCGATTTTCCTTATTTTGTTTTTTATATGTGTCATTATAATTATTGCGATTTTTAAACCACCACCAAGTAATTTTTAAACAGCAAAAAATCTCATGATGCCACACTTTTTTGTCTGACAGTGTGGATTAACAAATTAAAAAAGGTATAAAAATTTCAAAAAATTGATTTTTTAGATCCATTCATTTTACCGTTAGTAATTGAACCATGCTCAAATCAGACGTTTATACAAGGAGAATCCGTTAAAATTCGATGCTGGGTTCTCCCTTTTAAAAAATTTAACGACTCGATCCAAATTGAATGGTCTATAAAAGATGATAATCATTTTCTTGATGGTGCTAAGAATCAAAATGGAACATTAGTCTTCTCATCTATTGATGAAGATGATACTGGATGTTATACGTGTCAAGCTTGGGATTTGGAAACTGACTTGACAGCATCTCAAACTATATGCTTACAAGTGAAAACCGGTATGTTTAGATTTTAAAGAATACATAATAAAAGGGCCGTAACGATTATTTACGTCTGAGGTATGGCCACCAACGTGAAAAATCTCATTTTTTTAAAGGGGGTGCAAATCTGGGGTCAATCTCTCTCGAAAAATTTCAAAATCTGAAGTCAGATTCGTGATCTCCGCATAAAATTATCCCTAAAGAGTCACTTTTCGAAAGAAAAAAATTTTCGACCTAGATTGATCCCAGATCTGCACTCCCTCCTTTAACGAAATTTTTGGGGAATATGCTCACCTTTTCCTAGATTAGTCATGGTATAAAAACGTTAAATTTTAGGTGAAAATCCTAACAAACCACAAGGAAATTATAAAACTATAAAACATAAGATTGATCATGATATGGAAGGACCAAAACATGTTAGTATAAGTCCGTCTAATGGACTTTCTACCAATAAAAATCCACTCAAAGCTGGTTCGAATGATTATTTATGGTTTGTTTTTTACACTAATACGAATCCAGATGCTCATATTTACAATTTTGGTACAAACTTAGGCTGAGTTTTTTTTAGCAAGAATTAGGCTTAAGACTAGGCTTAGGGGCCATCCAGTTACTAACGTTTACAAAGAGGGGGTAGACAAAAATCTCACCAAATCTCACAGAGTAGGGGTGGCAGAAAATCTTACGTTTACAAAAAGTAAAAAAAGAAAATTTTAAAAAATCTTAATGGTCCCCATTATTTTTCACTAAAAATGACCAAATTTTTTCACCAAAAATGACTCCTTAGGCTCAGGCTTACAAGGAAACTGTCTCAACATGATCTCTCCAATTTCGGCCAAACATAAGCCAATTTTTTACCCGTGGTGGGGTAGTAAAAAGCCGCAAAAACTTTTTCCTGTCGACACCCCTATAATGAGATAAAGCCCAAAATGTGATTTTTGGGGTCAAAATTAGGGTTCAAAGAAATGGTAGTAACTTTTTATGGTTAAAAGCTTTTTCGATAACTCTTTTTGTATTTGATAGGGGATGAAAAGACGCAAATTTTTATATATTAACTTTGGCCTCAGACCTTTGCTTTCATGGCTAAAAATATCTTACAAAAATGACACCAGAAAAATCGAACTTTCGGAGATCCAAACTCGGCTTTATTTTGCCCAGTTCGATTTTAAATCGACTTAAAAAACTGTTTCTATGTCAGAAAAACATTTTCTGATCATTTTTGGAGTAAGTTTTGAAAGTTCGATTTCCGACCCCGATGGACCCTCCAAGCCATCCGGCCACCAATCTATATACAGAACATATTCGAACGTCTAACAATATCACTTAAGCACAATATTTTTTTAGGTGTGGCTCGCTCAATGAAGACCCGTTAAAATCTGCCAAATATACTCATACCGATAATACCGTTTATCATTTAAACAAAACCGTATTTATCGAAAATCATAAAGCCATCTTGAACTTTTCCAACACTCCATTAAAAGACATAAAAACTGGAAAATATCAATGCTATATTGAAAGAACGAGTTTGCTCGATCATGAAGGAGATCAATTTCTTTATAGTAAACTTTATAAAAATTTAGCCATAGTCACACTCTAGCAAACACTCTCCAAAAATTCAGAAAATGATCATTCCTCCAAAATCGTTCTATGGTCTGTGTCAATCAAAACTTCCGATATTCTAATAATTTGTTTGAAATTCTCAAAAATTTATGTTCACTCGAAAACTTATGATACGATATCTCGAAATTTCGAAAAGTTAAAACATCCCTAGTACTAGTACTATAGTGTTAAACGGTTCGACTGCGCTCAGATTTGAATTTATTTAGTGAAATTAACGCATGGGAAAATTTTTAAAAGTCATTTCGAGCCAATCAAGATGCTCCAAAAATGCAAAACCTTGTCCGACGTTCAAAAACCCGATTTTATGTTGATTTTTTTGAATTTTCTACCCTCTCTATAACACACTAGATAATTTTTTCGGCCAAAATTTTTATAAATGTATTTCAACGCGGAGAGTATTTCTAAAAAAACGAGAAAAAATGTTCTCCGTATTGAAATACATTGGTCAGATAAAAATTTTGGACGAAAAAATTATCTAGGGTATTTTAGACAGGGTAGACAGTTCAAAAAATCAAAGTAAAATCGGGTTTTTGAGCATCGGACAAGTTTTTGCATTTTTGGAGCATCTCGGATTGACTCGAAATGACTTTTAAAAATTTTCCCATACGTTAATTTCACTAAATAAATTCAAGTCAGAGCACAGTCAAACCGTTTAAAGCAATATTTGAAAGCTCGAGAAAGTGTCTCTTATGACCGTCAAAAACGAATGATCTGTGCCCTGTGAATTCCAAGATGGAGAGGGCATAGGCGTAGCTAGATTTAGATCTTGGGGATATTTTTGACAATTTTACTATATTTTCCAAATTTTTAGAAAATTTTTCAAAATATTAGGAGGACCCTTATGCTTTTTCGGCCTTCCACCGATCTCGTGATCCATGAACCCACTCTAACTAAGCCTATGGAGTGAGGGGGAGAGTTGTCGTCGCGTCTTAAAAATCATTGATAAATTTAGTAAGACCATTTTTCCACTTCAAAGACCAAG